>JAYJMH010020927.1:0-19612 GCA_036873815.1 Phacellophora camtschatica
GAACTAAATCAAAAAAAGAATGAAAACAAGAAGGAGAGATCTTATTTACACAATCGTATACGAAAGAAAGCAGTTTCCCTTGAAATAGATCACACAGCTTTAAAATCTTTAAATCAGAAAAAAGAGGTGTAGTGGGAGAACTAAAGTGTTCAAACGCAATAGCCCTTTTCATGGGAATGCTATTAGGCCCGAGAGACTTTCCAGATTTTAGGACTGAGATTATATCAGATATTTCGAAAAGAACTGAAGGTGCAAAGAAAAATGAATTTCCAACTCTGTCACCCATAAAATCTTTTAGATAATACTCATGCTTTTTTTTTAGATAATACTCTCAGGGAAGCTGAATTTTGAATAAGCCCCTCCCCCTATCAAAGGTCAAATTTTGAATAAGCCCCTGCCCCGGGGCTTAATCGAATCGTTACGGTATAATAGTAAAGAAAAAGTTTACCATAAAAAAGTTTCATTTTTCTGATCGTAAACTTTACGATATGTTTTGGGAATAAAAGTGAAAAGAGAGGTGTTAGAAATGGTAGAGAGAAATAACGGAACTCGGAAACTCATTTTCATAACAAAATTGACGAACTCTAGCCTCACACTCTCTTTTGCAGAGGTTCATTTCAAAGGATTCAGAGGAATGTTCCTTGTATAATGAAAACGTTTTTTGAAAAGCTTTCAAACATCTTGAATTAAAATAAATTAAAAGGTGAAACAGGTTTGTGTAGCCTGATCAAAACACTTTCTATTTATGAACCATATCATGCGTCTATTTTCTATGTATCTTCAGTTGAAGTTTATTTTATCAAACAAAGAATAACAGAGAAAAAAGAAAAAATTACGAAACTGTGAACAAAAATAGATGAAACTATTCTTGAACGATAAAACTACGTATAAAGGCATATAAACTTATCAAAACCTTGTAATGCGATTAAAAATCTAATATCAAACAAGATATAAATTTAATTCATCTAAATTTTACTTTATGCTGAATATGAGTTACCGTCGTAAACTCGAAAACAACCATGAAGTGTCGTGATTTCATGGATTCCCTGTGTACCCGCTCCCTGTGATACACAAACCTTCACGGGTACAGGGAAACAGGGGAGAACAACAACTCACGTTTCTTACAGAACATCGTGATTTTTGAAGGATTGATACGTCAAAATTATAATTAAAAAACCCCCATGCATTTCCTCGAACGCGATATCATTTTAAATTGGTATGATTTTGTCAACAACGTACGTAGAAGTGCAGACATTGGTTTTTAAAACAAACTTCGTTCGAGAATCAAAAACGCAATATCTCCAAATTTCGATAAATCTCTTTGTATAAGGGTTCTTGTCATGAAAAGGTGGATTCCTGGGTCATAAGAAACAAAGGCTTTGTTGAACGCAAAACAAAAAACTCGCGTCAGATAAACCAACTTAACAACGCTTTTAAATGCCCTAAAGTCCATCGAACGCAACGACTGATGGGAATAATTTCATTGCTGCCATCTTTTGCATGATATGAGTTTGGTTCCATTTTGAGATTATCCAATCAATTTTTTTAAATAGTGCTTTAAAAAATAGTACCATACCAAAAAATATTTGTTGGAAGCCTGAACACCACTAAACCTTTTTATGCAATATCAATCTACCTTGGGCCTAGTTCATACAGCGCACTATGAGGGCCACGATTTATATTATAGCTCCAAAAAATTTCTAGGTATGAATTAAACTCGCTGACAATTCGCTGTCTGAAACAAAATTTGTATTTTAGCCGAATTAAATGATCAAATTTGCCAGTAATGAACTAGGCCCATGCAAAGCACACCCCCAAACCTTCTACAATATTTATACAACACAAGTAAACGTTACTTGAAAAAAAAAAGAAACCCCGTCTCCACTAACAAGAACAATTTAAGATTTTCTACTGATTTTTGTCAGTATAGAATGGAAAAAATCAATTAACAAAATATCTAATTTTAAATAATTGTGTTCTTTATATGAAATTGAGCTTAAAAATAATTAAAAATATCAAACTCAAGTAACTGCCAACACTTAATCGAAAATAATTAATCGTCATTCTACAAGCACTAGTGCCGAATAATTATAATCAGTATTGATTTCTAAATTTACCAAGATTGTGTCAGCTGCTCACCAAGCCTCGTTCCCAGGGTTATTTGGTATCTACCTCACTTCGGTCCAAACAAAAAGTAGAATCTGTTATCTGATTACACATCAATTAATGCAGTCTACTTATTACTCGATTGTAAAAACGCCACAGGAAAAAACGACGACAAATTTAACAGCATTTGGAAGTGATGATTGCTTGCTTCAAATCTTTGCAAGGTTGTCACATATCTAAATCTATTTTCTGGTGAGACAAGCCTGAATTCATAACTACGTAAAATCGTAAATCCTAATGAAAAATCAAAGTCACGAAAGCCTATCTTCAAAGTTCGTTTTTCATTTACCAAAATCTGCAAAAAAGTTCATAAATTATACATGGCATGGTTTTCTGTACATCTGCAATGCATCACGGTTAGCCCGCTGAGGCCCACCAAAAGAAAGGTAACTGCTATAGAACTCACGGCGTTTTACAGAGCCTGCTGCAGTAAAATCTATCTTAAATTCTTTAAATTTGGGTATTTGTATAAACGAAAAACCCCCAAACCCTTAATTTTACCAGAACCCATCCTTTCTCTCGGCGGCCAGCCCCGCAAACGTATAACCAGAAACAAGAATATTTCGGTCACTCGATTGATAAATCAACTGCAGATATACATTCTTTCATAAATAAATTGAAGTTGTTAGCCGTTTGTTTACCATTATTGTTAATTAAGCAATTTCTAAAGGCATTGTAACTGATGGGTGGCCGATACCTACGTTATTTAGTGAGATCCACTGGTCTTATCGTCCCCGTTCTGTTGCCCTCAACAAAAGCCTTGCGATCGAGTGCTGCATCAACTTTCTGGACATACTGCACTGCATTTGCAATGGCCTAGAAAATGAATAAATTGTAAGCAACAGACCCCTTGTTTTCAACACGTTTTTGATAAGAAATTTGTTATTATTTCTCCTAACTGAGACTGGTGTTTCTTACTATTTTGTTCCATTTCGGTTTATTTTTGTTATTATTTTCCCCAAACAGTTTTGTTATATAAAAAAGCTTTAACATCCCTGTCACCCAGGGAACGGACATATGGCCCATTGATAAACACCGTAAAGCTTCATATTTTCAGGTGGTAAATGCGGACAGAACTTAAGTTTTGTATGTGAATTAAGGAATTAAGGTTTGTATATGGTAAAACAAAACTTACATATGATTTGCCTGTTATTTGGAAATAAATCGTTATGGGCGTGAAAGGGTTAAGGCAAATCCAATAACCAAATGTAACTAAATGTACCTGGGCTGTTTCTTATGAATTTACAACTTTTTGGCAAATTTTAGCCTGGTTTTCCTTAAAAGTTGTTCTTGTAAAAATTGTGCATCAGACAACTTGTAAATGTAAATCAGACAACTTGTGAAAGAAATATGCCCGATGAAAAACGGTTCCTGAAAAATGTTCTTGCTGATGCATTATTTTACAAAAGATCCAAGTTAGATCAAAGTGGGGGCATCGGGTGTCCGAAAAAATCTTTAACCGGGTGTCCGAAAAAATCTCCTTGTTTGATTAAAGCTTTCTATTTTCAAATTTTTTAAAAGCTTACTTAAGCATTTTTATATCTTCTTATAACTCAAAATAATCTAAAAAATATAGACCGTTATATATGCATTGTAGGTTAAAAGATTGCCCAGTTATCATCTCCAAAAAGAATTATCAAAGAAACCAAAATGATAGGCCTAAAAATATGAGTAAAACACAAAGCTTGCAAAGTTGTAAAGGATTTTACCTTGAAAAGGTATTTAAAATATAAAATGGTCTTAGAAATTTTACATTAAATTTTACCAGAACACATCCTTCCATTACTGAGCCATCAGCTTAAAAAAATGCGGAATATAATTAACTAGTTCATCTCGGTTAATTAACTAAGATATTACATTTTTTGAGTAAATTTTTGGATTCTACATGCAGATTTTAGTCTGAAAACATATTTTGGTCTATTCTACATCCATTACTGAAATATATTTATATAGAGTAAAAACCCACATATAACATCCTTCCCTTTTTAAGAACCTACAGGATGAAATACCTGCATCCATTTTACTCAAAATGAAAAATTTGTTATCAAAGTGCTAAAGATATTGAAGAATGTATAAACAGGTATTTACCAGTTAAAATGGATTTTGTTTTGTTCCCCACCCCCTGCACTATTCAGCTAAAATATGATTTTGATTTAAGAACCTTACCAGGTTGAATTTAAAATGTAGGATCTTATATGCGGGTTTTTGCTGTAGCAAAAACAATTTCAAGGATTTGACTGCAAAAACGAAACCGAGACAAAAAATTGTCCCAGTTCGTATGGTCAGATCCTTTATGAACAATAAAACTTAAAATACTATTATCTTCTGGCTTTAATTTTGAGGTAGAAGTATGTCCTTGGACTAAATTTTTCAGGCACTATCAAATTTTAGATTCAAAAATTCAATATCCCAAATATTTAAAAAATTAATAATGGCAACCTTAAGAAAAGGTGGTCTAATTCAACAAAATACATAATCGTTGACCAAAGGAATAGAGGAATAGAGGAATAAAGGAATAGAGAACAGAAGAATCGTTTGACAGTACTGCTGTTGTCAAATTACTTTTGTGTAACATACCTTGTTGCTTGAATCGAACGACTTTTTGCCCAATTCTGTATACATCTCGAGTTTCTTTTGAATAAAGTGAATACGCTCGGTTTCCCTCTTCTCAAGCTCCTGCAATGCAACAAAACAACATTTTAGAAAGTCAAAATATTGTGTTTGCTGTTATCTTTTAATTCCCATCCAAATTCAACAATTATGTACATCGTACGTACTTACGACCTTACGTACTTAAGACCTTACGACCTTTCTATTCAATTCCATAAACAAACCGCCTCAAATTTCTATTTATCTTGAGTTCGGCTAGTTTCACCAGGTCCCAACAATCCCTTTCCATATCTCCATGTCACCCATGAGGTTTGGCAACAGAGGGAAATATTGTAACAATAGTGAAATTGACACATTAGTTTTAAAGCAGTTATCCTTCAAGAACAAAGCAAAACTCTCTCAATTGGAAAACGAAAACAAACAATGTTGCGGAGAAGTTGTTTTCATCTTCCAGTTTAGAGAGTTTCGCTTTGTTCTCGAAACTGTGTGTCGATTTCACTACTGTTACAAAATTCGCCTATGTTAGGTTTGGCAGATCTGCAGCCTCCCAGCCAGTCTCCTTTCGAAAAACGTCCTCAAACTAGTACTCGTAAACAAATGAAGAATATCCCCATCACAACTCCTACTTTTCAGAGCTCTTCTCTGGGTTTCGATCTAAAAGGAACTTCAAATTAAACTCATAACACCAGATTCATCTTGCTTTTCACTGGAATAATCCTGGTAAGCATGGAGAAAAAATGTTTAGACCGCTGACCATGAGGTATTTTGCGTCTGCAATGTCTCGAAATTTTGCGATGGCGGGAAGCAAAAGCCTAGGGAGAGAGGTCAAAATATTTGACCCCTCTTGCTCGTCGTTTCACATGCGATCACCGCGTGCTTGGTATGTTTTGCTTCGAGAAAGATATGCGCTGGTGGAAACAAAGTTTAGTGGGAATTTATCTGTTAAATTCAAATGGAAATCAGACATTTGTATCAGGTGAGAGTTTCTGAATTTCAACTGCTTTCAAAAATTTAAATTGCTTCAAATTTAGGGCCTGCTGCAATAAGCCCTTTCCATAGCGATGAAGGCCACTACCCAGCAAACATCGATATCAATGGATAAAGTTGGGAGCGTTGCAAAATGTTCAAAATTTTCTTCAGAAGATTAATTTTAATATTTTTTTAAGGGAATTTACTTGGCAGATGTGTGAATTACTACCATTGCACAAGAAAAATTTAATATTAATTTGAAAAAGCACATGACCCTGGATTTTTTGCTAATATTGCGTTTCCAAGACACATTTATTGTTGGTTTGCCTAAAATTTGCCAAATTTTGCTTCTTTTCGCTGAAATTCGATTTTTTTATCTTGTGCGAAAATTTATCTTCATCATTGTGTAAATTTTTAGAGCATTTTTGTGGAATAAGTCACTCGAATTGCATGCCACAGAAAACCAAATCCATAGCTAAATAGAACCGAATCTCAACTTTCGATCGATATATTGCACATGTTTCGAAAGAGTTGCATAATATCGAAAAGATTCTGTTTTTGTGCTTCTGGTATTTTTTCCATTTAGGCCCGTTGGAAAAGCGTTTTTGTCGGCATTTTTTTGATTTGCTCAGGCAGCCATCTCCTTTTTGGTAAGGGTGGTGGGTGAAGTTTCACAAAATGAAGAAAGGAATTGTTGACAAAAATTTTAAGAGTTTTGTAAGCAAAATAAATGTTTCTGGTTGGTAATATAATTTTTCAATTTAGAGATTAGTTTTTACATTCAGAAGTAATGTTTTTTCTTCTAATTATTACATTTTAATTATGTACTTTCAATAATTTAACATAAAGTTTTTCATTGTACATATTTACAGTGAAATATTTCTTTTTCTAACAAATAAAGACAAATAGCAAAGTGGATTTTAATGTGGAATTTTATTTCTCAGCAATGTTGCCTGACCTCTGTTAATAAACCATTTTTATTTGCTTGATAGAAATCTTTTTACTTTTGTAGGTGTCACCTTTTTGCTTAAAGACTGCCCATCATCATTAGTTGATAAAAGATTGTGGATTGTTATATCTTTTTTGAGCTTTCTATGTTATATGCTACCTGTCCACCATAAAAAGAAGATATCGTGATGGTGTGCTTATTTGAGACACAGTATTATACATATCATGTATTAATGGACATTAATTTTGTAAAACTTTGCATTTTCTTACAAATCTATATTTTTTCAACAATTTAATGAGGAATCAGTTGGAATTATTCTGTGTTTTCATTCTAATTTCACTTGAAGAATGTATTTTATTATTCTTTGTCCTTTTGTTTAACCTGGGGTATGTAATTTTCTGTGCTTCCTAAATAATTATTTTTTAATTTTACCAACTTTGCATGAAAATAAAACTTAAAGCTTTGTTGTTGCTTTTACTTAATTTTTAGAAATTTTGATTAAGAGAATGTATATAAAAGGAGTAAGTAAATATTTATTTAAAACATGAATCGAAATTTTTTATCATTTCGTTTGTCTATTCAACCAAGAAGAAGGAGCAAAATCACCCAGGTGGGCACATTTGAAACTAAAAATATTTTTAACTATAATATAGTCCATGAGCCGAGGGCACTTGTCACTACCACTTTTGGGAAATAACTTTGAAGGTGATTTTCGTTAAGGGCATAACCCCAATAGTCAGAAATGGTATGATAGACATTTTTAAAATGGGGCATGTAGAAATGACCGGGGTCAAACATTGAAAATTCAGTACTGAGCTTTTATAGAAAATAAAGCTCGGTTGAAATTTCCACTTACTAGATAACAACACCAACTTAATACCAAGAGAACAAACTTTTGAAACTGGATAAGACCGCACTTATAGAATCTTGATATCTTTTTTGTATCAGGAGATATGATACCTTAAACTTTAAAATTGTGATGTCACAACCCAGTTACTCCTTAGCAACAAGAACATTCTCATGTTTCAGAAGTTCCATCTGTTGCAGAAAGATCAAAATTGTTTTGAACACTGGGTTTGAACAGAAGAAAAGAGGAAATACCCAATTTCAGCAAAAAATAACTGGATACTGGGGTAAAACTGCACCATTAAATTTAGAACTAAGTTCGCACAACGTCACTGTCTGAATTCACATCTGAGTCTTCTTCTTCTTCTGTAATAATTTAAATGTTCATCTTCCTCTTCTAGTGTTTTTTTTATTTCTTATCGCATTTCAAACAATTTGCGATGCAAATGAATCTTCTTGAATCACACAACTAAGAGCAGTTGCATGATAAAAATTTTAGGACAAATTTAGCGAAATTACTTGCCGCAGAATGTGAGAAATTGTTTGAAAAATTCTTATAATTCTCCCATAATTACCAAAAAGGAAACATTTTTCATTTAACAACGTTGGATTTCTGACAAATAATTTTACACGTTAAAATTAAATAACCAAATACTCATTTATTCCATTTTTGGTCTTGCAAATGGACCAAAGGAGTAATATTTCGAATAACATTATCGTCTTCACTGCCCGGCTCTGATCAGTTTCCCTCATTGTAGGCATTGTTTGTTGAAGCATATGCTTCGCTTTGAAAAATCATGTTTAGAAAATTTTCTCAAAACATTTAATCAGCAATTGGACACTACTTTTGGAAATATCAAGAAAAAAGAAGTAACAAGTATGTCATCGAATGGATGGGTCTAGACACAGCACCAAGTGCTTTCCGGGAATTTCTGTGCTTTCGGCCATGTGACTCAAGAAGATTTAGCTGCATTGTTAATTGTTTGAATTGCACAGATGGTCTTCTTCGACAATATCTTCGTTTTCGCTTTATCACTTGCAACTTGGTTCTTCTGCAATTTCCAATTAAGATTATTTAAAAGGTGCACCAATAACGAGAAACAAGATTTAGAGCTAATTTGAGTGAACCTGATGGTTCCGGCTGGAAAAATTTTCCGGGGTTCCCTAGATTGACTCCCTTTTATCCCCTTCCGGCATTGTTTTCGACAACTGCACCCCTAATTTGAGCAGTGATAAAAATTCCATCAAGTAGGCTGAACTCTTAAATTATTATATATAGGAGGAATGGACAATAAATATGAATTAATTCAGACAGTTACAAAGCATGAACTTTGTTCTGAGTATAAGGGTTGCTTTTTTTACCCCTGCAACCTTTATGAATTATTGCTCTCAGAGCTTTTTTGCTAAAATTGGGTATTTTCCTCTTTTCTTCTGTTCAAACCCAGTGCTCAAAGCAATTTTGATCTTTCTGCAACAAAAGGCACTTCTGAAACATAAGAATGTTCTTGTTGCTAAGGGGTAACTAGGTTGTGACGTCACACTTTTTAAGATCAAAGTATTATATCGCCGGATCTAAGAATGATATCAAGATTCTGTAAGTGCGGTCTTATCCAGTTTCAAAAGTTTGTTCTCTTGGTATTAAGTTGGTTTTGTTATCTTTTTAATGGAACATTCAACGGAGCTTTATTTTCTATAAAGGCTCAGTACTGAATTTTTAATGTTTGACCCCCCGTCATTTCTACATGCCCCATTTTAAATATGTCTGTCATACCATTTCTGACTACTAGGATCATACCCTTCATGAAAACCACAACCAGTGTTATTCCCTCCCAAGTGGTAGTGACAACCCCTATTTTCAGCTCTCGGCTCATGGACTAATTTATAAATTAACATTTTATTCATCAAATCGCTACAAAGTTACACACGGAACAAATAATTTTTCATTCCCCTGTTTTTCAAGAAGACATTGAAAACATATTTTTTTGAACAAGCATTTAATTTTTAAGTTATCTTTTATATTTAGAAATACATGTAATTTTTAAGGATCTTCATTGTAATTTTAACAGTTATTTTAGCTCCATGTAACTTATTTGTACCTATGAATTGTATGCGCCGCAGAATATTGTACAATATAGGGGCGCATTATAAAATCAACTATTTATTATTATTTATTAGTTAGAAAATCTGATGATACTGATGATGTAATGAAAAGAGAAGTTTCTAGTGATGATCAAACGTTTCCCATAATGATGGAGGATGAGGTCTCAAAAGCAATATCTATACTCGAACAAAGTCAAGATATGATTATCGACGACACGTGGGATGAAATGATATCAGTAGATGATGAAGGAGATCGAATGTTTTCTAAAATGGAGTTGCGTTGACTCTCTGCGATATTGAAGAGCGAAGATGAAGATGAAGACGAAGATAACATATTAAAGCTTGTTATATCTACTTGAAAACAATCAGATCATATACGAACATTTTGAGTTTGGAGAGTGTTAAGGAAGCACATTCGTTTCTAATTTATGAAAATTATGGATGTTTATCAACACGTAAACGAATCACGTGTTATGATGGTGAAATCATAAAATATTGTAATTTCGAAGATATCGAATTCAATCTATGAACGTTACTTCATGATTTGAATGACTCTAATGTGTTTGCGCTTATTAGGAAATTTTTATGGATCCATCCATTTCCAGATGGGAATTGTAGAATTGTGAAATTTCTACATTATTTTATTACTCTAGAACACATTATGTGGTTAAGACAAGATGAGTTTATTGAAGCATTTCAGATGTATATGAAATCGTTATGTTAAGAAAGTGTTGTTTATCTTTGACTTAATTCTGTGGAATCAAGTTTTTTTCAATAAAATGAATATGTAAAGTTTTTTTAAAAGCGTTCGTCTTCGGTTCGAATCTTCACGTGAAGGAACATCGGTTTAACAATCAGAATTATTTTAATTGTTGTCGAAAGAAAAAAACGTGGGAATACGTTTATAAATTGGAGATATTCTTTAAGGATATGAGAAATCATGCTGAAATCTGATTGGTTAAACACATTCCGGGAAAAACTATAAATTGAGTTACATGTTTGAAAGTTGATCAGTTGCAGCAAGTTTTCACAGAGATCAGACGTGCTTTTAAATTCATTTGACTTAGGCCGTTGTGTAGAGCAAACGTGTTTTTAAAGAGCTCCTGGAAGAAGAAAAATTCATTTAACTTGGTCCATCGTAGACAGCAGACATGTGTTTGAAGAGCTCCTGAAGAAGATGAATACATTATATGATCGTAACGAAAATTCAAGTGATGGGAAATCTGAGACGGCTATTCAAATATCACATAGAGGACTGTGGACAGAACAACAGAAAATTACCCTACAAATCAGCAATATATATGATGAGAAAGTTATGAAGAATTTTATTCATATAAGCAAAGATGACTTTCTGAATTTCTTGGATTTGTTGAAAGAACAATTCGTGATTCCAGATAAAATTGATGAAATCATGTTAACTGACTCTTCAACGAGTGAACAATTTAATAAGGAATGAAACGATTGCGGCATTTCGAGCTATTCTAAATGAAGGAAGAAAACCAAGAAAATTGAGATCAGATAAGGGTAGCGAATTCGTGAATAAGGATTTCCAAGAATTGTTAAAGAATGAAAAGATACAATTCTATACAGATTATAATGAACCTAAAGCAGCAATTGTTGAAGGGTTTAATAGAACTCTAAAGAATCGTATGTATCGGTATTTTACAGCAAAGAATATCTTAAGATATGTTGATAATCTTCAAGATTTCGCAAACTATTATAATAACACATAGGTATGATCAATTGGTATGAGACCAACAAAAATTAATAAGGACAATGTTGAGCTTGTTAAAGAAAAGTTGTTTAAGAATGAAATGAAACACAAAGATGTTGTTTTTGCAAAGAAAAATTGAGAAAAAAGAAAAAGAAAAGAAAACCACTAAAAGTTGGTGATTACGTGAGACTAAGTTTAAAAAAAAGGATGTTTAAAAAAGGTTATCTTCAAAATTATACTCAAGAAATATTCAAAATAAATAAAACATTTAATGAAAAACAACTACCAGTATGTGAAGTCGAAGATTTGAATGATGATGCTGTAACTGGATGTTTCTATGGAGAAGAACTACAACTTGTATATCTACCAAAAACATTCGTAGCAGAAGAGATTTTGGAGAAAAAGAGAAAGAAGGACAAAATCATTATTTAATCAGGTGGAGAGGATATCCGCCACAGTTTGAGGAGTGGGTTGATGAGTCACAACAGGTTGCAATATGATTAATGACGAATTTAATCTGGTTCTTCCATCTGGTTTCACCTCTGATATTTCCAAGTTAACAGATTTCAAAGTTCAACTACCAAACATAATCAATTCGAATAACAAACGGAAATGGGAAATGGGACTATTAGAAATATTCATTCCAGATAGAGGTGAACAATATTTACATGACAAATATTGGTTCTCTATCGTTGAAGATGATGTTGTTCCACATCCATTTACAGAAAATCCACCACTATGGGAAGCGTATGCTTTCTTCACTCAAAGACATTTCGTTCTAACAGATATCGTAAAGACTGGAGATAACGTTTTGATATATCAAGCATTTAAAAAATGCTATGATATTAACTCTCAAAGAGTTTGGATTTGAGATGAAGAATTTGATAGATGTAACATTTGAAAATGGAAAGATAAGCTTTGTAGCAACGGAAGATTTCCAACTAATATTCATAAATAATAAGGGAATAAAGCAAAGTACTTGTTTTCTTCTCAAATTCTCAAGACCATTAGTTCACTTTCTTAGACCTGAAGGTGGATTCACGACGAATCTAAATGAATATAATGGAGGATTCATAACCTACAAAAACTATGAAGTATCATCTAACATAGAAGCTGAACATGACTTCAGAATATTTTTCTACAAAACAGACATGGAAGAAAAACCTGTAATGAAAGAATAAGCGATGGTGTTCACATTTACGAACATAATGGAATAAACGTTTTGTGTGATTTGTTGGAGAGCAATTTTTTAGGAGGCATTAAAAAGAAGAGGGTGTTGAGAAAGTTCTCATTTTATGACAAATCGTTTGATACTCTAGTACGATATCTAACACCGAAGAATAACATTTATGTTCCTATGAGCAAGTTACAATTTCAAGAAATATCGATAAAACTGGCAGATGATGAAGATAATCCTATAAAGTTCGTAGGTCCACAACCAGAATCACAATACGTTAGACAAGTTTTGTTAACTGTTAAAATAAGACCAACGATATGAATGTTACATTATCGTTATTGAAGTTTAATAGATTTATTGTATTAGATCAACCATTACCAATTGATAGTTTAGATTGGAAATGTAGTTTAATTGATTGGATGTTTAATGAGAAAGAAAAAACTATAAAAGCTGGTGTTATTGCTATTTGTTGTAACTTCATTAGTGATATGTTTCATAACACATCTCTACCTGTATTGGCATTAGCGAAATATGACAAAAACACGAACTCGTTTCATCATTCTCCAATAAACCCAATATCATACAATATTTCGAGAACTAATCTTCAAACATTTGAGTTCAGAGTTTTGGATTGGCAAACTCAAATAGACATAACCGACTCAATAGATTAAAATTGTCGAATTGACATATTATTTACACAAAAATGATTGGAGATGATTTTTACCTTACTGTAACTCTACCATATCAAAATGGAGGTAGTGGTGTATTCAATTCGATGATTACACTAGAAGAAAGATTACATTTGCATAGAAAATGGGAGGTAGCTTTGGTTGAAATAATATATGAATTGAGTAATAAAATCATAATGAAAAGAGTAACTACTTCTAGTGAATATTGGAGACTAACATTATCATTTGATTTTGGTACTTGTAAGCTCGGGTTTCGTGCTCCAGAGGTAGGCGAACGTTTTGAAGAGTCTGAATATGTTAGAAAATGGAATAGAGCAGCACCAAAACCGGAGTATCCAATAAGACTCACAGATATAGCCAACATCCTTCATAGCACGACCAAACCATTTTTGAAATTCACGGTATCTGAATTAGTTGCTATCATCAATAACAATATAAAGAGAATAGCTACTAACGTTAAAGATTATGTCGAACGAATAGGTTTACCAATGAATTATCTCTGGTAGGAAATAAGATTAGAGTAACGTCTCCAGTATATGCACAACGCCTCTATCTAGGTAAACACATATCCTCATTATTAGGATTCGTCAAAAACGTTGAAGATTATGGAAGAGATATGGAAACGATATACTATCGAGATATACGAAACATGTCATGTCCATATGAAGGTGAATACGAAGACAAACCGCTACAAGCATACAAATATGAAACTCTTCGACCTTCAACATTCTTTTAAACAAGTTTGAAAGGAAAGGACATGTTCGTATACTCGAACTTATTGGATTATCGAACAGTTGGAAAGATTAGCACCCCATTACTTCGAATCATACCAATGAAAATGGAAGAACACAGTATACATTTCGAAGAATTCGAACAATTGCAATATTATCCGATGCTATACAACGATATAAACAAATTCGATATTGCGGTATATGATGAGCTTAGGAAAAAAGTAAAGTTTTTTGGAACCGGACCAACATTCTTACTACATTTCCGAAGAAAAGTTACGTTACAGAAAGGAATAATTTGGTTATATATTCAGCAAGGTATTTCGGTAATGGATTAAAATCGGTTTCTCTAAGAAAAAGAAGAACATGATCGATTATCCAATATACAATGCGCCTCCATATATGGGGAGAGGCAAATCATATGTGGTATATGGACAGCGAGGAAGAGGGGCTGGAAATACGATTAGACAATGTGCTAAAACTGCAACGAGTATCATATTACCAACGCTTAAAGAAGAAGGCATGAGAGTACTTAGAAATGTTGCATTCTCAATATCGAAAGAAGAAGGTGTGAAAGCTGCAAATCGGGTGATTGCAGGAGAAAATATTAAGCTACAAGCAAAGGAAACTTTAAAATCAGCAGGAAAAATGCTTAAAAGAAAGGCATTTGCAGAGATCAGCAACATTGCAAAGAAGAAATCGAAGGTTTGTTGAACAACATATTACCTTGGAAAAGATCTAAAAAATCCACGAAAGCAAGAAACAAGCCAAAAAGATCTATAAAAAAGGTGCCTCTAAACGACGCAAGCGAATGAGTTTACAGAAGACACTTTTAAAAAATTTGCTTAAAAAAACTAACATCATGAGTACAAGAACGGAATGCATCGAGTGTCCTAGTGAGAGTCTCAATCTTTTTTGTGCACCAATAATTGAAAATGATGTGGAATATTTCAAAGATGTTGAGTACAATCCACAAACTGCAGTACCGAATGCTAGCAAGGGAGAAATATAATTTTCTACTCCAGCACAAGCTGAGCACTATATTGATTTAGCTAGTAGTTATTTTGTAACAACTCTAGCCATTAAGAAAGCTGATGGAACGAACATTGGCAAGACTATGTGAAGGTGTTGGAGTTGTTAACGATATTGGCCAAAGGGTATGGAAACAAATGGAATTGTCACTTAATCATATACATGTTACATAATCGAATGGAATGTATGCATATCAATCGTATTTCGAAGATATCTTATCTTTTGATGTGACACGTGTTAAGAACTATTTAAAATTACAGAATTGGGAAAGTAATACGTTGGGAAAACAAGCAGCTGGATATCCTAGCACGTTAGGTGCAGCAAAAAATACGGGAATCAATGTTAAATCGGTTCCCTTTGATGATCGTGAAGACGTCAAAGTTGTTACAAGACCTCACATTGACATTTGTAATCAAAATAGATATTTGATGAATGGAGTTCGATCTGAATGGAAATTGACCCCTAATAGCAACGATTTTTGTTTGATGTTAAAGACTGCAGTGTATGCATCATTATACATCAAGAAAGTAAAATTGGTTTTGAGACACGTACATGTTCTGAAACAGGTGAGAGATGCGATTGATAGAACACTCTTAAGAACTGATGCTGTCTATCCTGTTATTCAACCACACATGGTAATGTATATCATCAGTGTTGGAAATAGCAGTTGGGGAGAAGATAGCATTTTCAATGGAAAGATTCCAAATCGCCTGTTTTTTGGATTCGTTAGCAATTCTGCATATAATGGAGACTCCAAAAAGAATCCATTCAATTTCGGAGCATTGAATGTAAAGAACGTATCTGTTATGGTTAATAACCAAAACGTTAGTCCTTCTCTAGAATTAGACTATGAGGATGATGATTATGCACCTGCATATAACCGATTCATTTCAACACTGAATAATGAACCTTCCTTAATAAATTTCGATACATTCAAAGAAGGATCCACGATTTATGGATTTGATTTAACACCGAAAGGAAATTGTGCAAATGACCAATATTTGTTGAAAAGAGAGGGAAATCTTGGAAAAACCATCAAATTTGGTACTGCTCTATCTGAAGTTAAAAAAATTGTCATTCTTGGTGAATTCCATAGAGTCACTGGACTTGATTCACACAAAAATATAAAAAGAGACTGGTAATGGTTGATATAACAATAGTTAAACTGCTTAAGAAACGTGAAAAACTATCAAATTTCCATGGATTTTTTGGTAAAAACGAGCTCAAGAATATAAAAATTGATTCTTTACCTTACTTGTTAATCGTTAATGAAGATGATTTCGTTGGAGGTTGTTGTGGTACGCATTGGGTGGCAATTTATGTTGATGAGCGAAATGAATTAGACTTTTATGATTCATTTGGTGAAAGACCAAAAATAAAAGAGTTGATGGATTTCGTTCAACCGTTTAAGATGAACTATAATAAAATTCAAGTTCAAGCAGATGAAAGTCCAACATGTGGACAACATTGTATATTTTTTCTCATTCAGAGAACAAAGAACATTACAATTGAAGCAATGATTGATAAATATTTTAATGTTAACGATAAGTTAGCAAATGATCTGTATGTTTACAGATTTGTTTGAGAAAGATATGGTTTACGTTAAAAGAAAAACACGTTTCTCGTTTCTGTTTTTTTTCTTTTGCTTGCATAAATTTGAGAAAAAGGCATAAGAAGGAAAGATTTCAAACACCACAACATGATAAATTGAAAAAAATTATGTTTACAATTAAAACATAACATTAATATGAGTTCAAACAATAGTGTCCATAGGGTAATGTTGCAATCCCATCTTCTTCAACATATCTCTTATCATTGAATGGTGTTATCGACATCTTCTTTTGTGAAACAGAAAAAAACTGTTTGTCGTTTAGATACAATATCATTTTGTTCATGTGCAAAACAGGTTTCATTTCTCAAACATTCATGATAATTCTCATGCGTTATGTTCTTCTTTACGACACCTCTCTTGATTCCATTAGGTTTTATATCATTGCTTCCATCATCAACCGTATAAGAATACATTTTCGCACGTATATGGGTTTCATCAACTTCACCGTCTTGAGCTTGGTCTCGACAATTAGCAAGGTTTCCTTGATCTCTACCGCATTGTAGAACCATGGTTTGTTAACAATACTCCTCAGTCCCTCTTCGTTATTCATAATTTCTAAAGTTTTCCATGGTTTTTTCAAACACAGCATTATTCATTAGTTTGAAGAAATCTTTCTCAAAGTCATTTACGGCTGATGTTCTTTTACTCGTGTTGTAATAGATATATTTCTTCAACCAATCACTCTGTTTGAATTCTAAAATAGCATGTACTTTCATCAACTTCAACCCAAGTTCCAAGTACTTTTGAAGATTCTTTTCATGAATGATATATTCTTTCTTATCAAAGAGATTCGGAATGAGTTTCGTTGTTGTTGTGAAATTCTTGTCATGAGTTTGCTGGTGAACCCTCTCCTGCCATGGTGACAACCATTCCTTCTCGACTTTTATTCTCTCTGGAGCACATGGAAAATCTGCATGATCATGATGTAGTTCTTCAGGATACTCGAAGTCAACCTTCAAGATATATCACTTGCTTCGATCTTCCCTCTTTAACAAATCGTGAACGTTATACATGTCGATTTCTTCTTCAGCAAATGCTCTGAATCCTGGATATGGTAACAATTGTGACATAGCCCACCCATATAGATTATTGGCATGTAAGTACAAGAGTGAAAGATCATCGCTCGATCCGTTACTAGATATATTTTATGATAATCCTCGAATGTTTGTCATTCGAAAAAGTCCCACACATTTCGAGCATGTTCATATTCTTTGTTACTAATATGTTCATTATTTAGCTTGTTGAAAAAACATTCTTGTGGAGGTAACGAATCTCGATTCATCTTATCTACATCATCCATCCAATCATATGGGTAGACACCTTTTCTCTTCAACAATTGAAATCCTTCCTCAGGAGATAATAGTTGATCTGATCGATCATGAAAGTTTCGATAATCTCCCAAATCATAAGGGCTCAAGAACTCCTTTGAAGCTGTTCGCAAGACAAATGAGTCATACGAATTATCATCATCGATTTAGCATTGCACAGTATCTCTTGAATTTGTAAGATTGTTCATCTGGTGAATTGTTTGCTAGATCAGCCAACCCTCGATTTAAGAAACTCGACGAGTCAATGCATATTATTCCACCATGTACATGACTGTTACAATCCCTCTCACCTAGTTCCTCGATAGAGGCAGTCATTATCTTTTCAGATGAATTCGCAATAACCATTACGTTTCATCTTTTCAAATTTCTTATGATGTGATGCATATCATAACCTTTCAAGTTATGAAATAGTGCTGGGATAACATGCGTTTTTGCAATCACATTCAATTGGTTTAAAGTAATTTCGCTGCATGCTGCTCCTCTTAAGTTTCCAGTAATGTGACAGTGATCTCAAACCTTATTCGATACGAATACATCATTGCTCTTGAACTGTTCTTCACAGCAATAACATCTTCGTGCTGATTATATGCTTATTGTTGTTCTTTCGTCAATTTCTTCATTGGCATGGTTTTTTTGAAAACTCCTCGAATTCTCGTATTTACGAGATCCATTTGATTCATGAATTTTTCCTTACAATCTGTTCCTGTATAGATTACTGGATCTTCTCTCCACTTTTCATCAATTGATTTTATGTAATAGCAATAACTAATAGAAATATGTTCTTGGTATTTCAATTCGTTTCCCGTATCCTTCAATACGCATTCGAAATCTGCATAGATTACTTTTGTTGAGCATCATGCTCATTCATTAGAATTAGTGAATTAACATTTTTGTCACTCTTCCCTCTTCCCCGAATACGTACTGGAACAACTTCATTATCTTCTTCGAGATAAGCAAAAATACTTATCGATAAATTGTTGTTTGCTTCAAATTTGTTTATTGTCTTTGCATCTTTAGGATTGATAGGGAATGACATCTCATCCAAGTTTAACAATCTCGGATCATACTTCGACATTCTATTCGGGTGAGCTTCAGTTGGTTGCAATGCTGAAAATACCGCCCACAGAAAACATCTATGATCATCATTTCGTACATTGATAACAGCTCGTTTCTTTGCTAGTTTTTTAGGTGCTGCGATATACGATCCTCCTTTCAGCGTTTCATAATTAAAAAAATGAATCTTATAGTTTAACGCCTTTTCAAAAGGCCAACCACTTCCGTTTTGGTTAAACTCTTCGATTTTCTCATTGAGATTATTAATTGCCTCAACCAATTTCTCCTCAGCTTCATCTGCACCCAAACGTAATTTAACAATGACATTTGTGTTGAAAACAATTGGAGGATTTCACTGCCAATCGGTTTTAAAAACCTGATTGAAAAGAAGCCTGATTGAAAATCAAGAGCGTCAAGTGTCGTTTAATTTTACAAGAGAAGATAATCAAACATGATGCTTTGTGCGAGGAAAAATTAACTACAGTTCAGAGAGAAGCTTGTTGAAGTGTTAATGAGAGTTTTTGAAGTGTTAATTGTGTAACGTAGAGGCCAGTCCAAGAATCAAGAGTCGCAAAGAGACCAAAGAAGGAGAAGCGAGGTTGGCCTAAAAACCAATGTCATACCGCTCGGGAAGAAAAA
>JAYJMH010020938.1:0-19611 GCA_036873815.1 Phacellophora camtschatica
ATTTAAACCTTTGTTTTTTATTGTTCTGAGAACAATAAAGCCCCCCCCCCCCAATCTGGAACAGCTTCTCTGATGGCACTGTTGTATACAGACAGATAGATGTTACCTATTGATGCATAATTTTGACCACTTATTAATAATTTTAATTTACCAATTATTATTTTAACCATTGTATTATTCAGGCTACAACATTGCTCAGAGATTTGATTGTTTCTGCAAGTAAATTTGGTATGCTTTTTTTAATTCATAGTCTAAATTTTTTTGAAATCTTAAAGAAAAGTTTGTTCATGGATGATGATAACTAGGAGTGGAGGATTGCAGTCTGGTGGCAGCGTGCAAAATGGTTCTTCAAGGAGAGATCTGGCTGACTGGGCTGCGAAAAAATTAACAAAATGACTAGCAAAATGGCCAATTAAGCTTACTAAAAAGAGGTTGGGGACGTTGGGGTGGTGGATTTATTTCTGATAAGTTTTGTATTTTAATTCAATATTAAAATTATACCCTATATTTATCTACATTTTAGAAATTTACATGGTTAAATCAATTCATATTTTTTACAAAATCAGAAATTTTCAAAATATTCTGAAATACCTGTATTTTAATAACTATAACCAGAATATATTTTTTTAATCTTTAATTATTTTTAAACTTTTAGTATCAGGTGCAGAAGTCAGTCAAGATGGAAGTGAAAGCACAGCAATTTTTTTATTTAAGCATTTCAGAAATATTGATCATGTTTCATCCGTTGATACAAAAATACTTGGAACTACCTTTGGACCATTTCCAGCATCTGTAGCTACAAATTGTTGTGAAACAGTTCAGAAATTGGTGAGACTTTTACCAGAGAATGCATTTGACCAATTAGAAGACAACATTAGCTCAAAGCAGAAAAGGTATGGACACAAACTTAAAATTACTGTTGAGACTGAGACACCCTTATTTTCAGATGGTTCAGATTCAGAAAATGAAGCTGACAAAGGAGATACTTTTCTTAGTCAGTTTAGAGAACAAGTTTGCTTTGATCAAGCAAAGCAATCACATTCATTGGCTATTTTAGACAACAATAGAACAAAGACAAAATGCTCAGAATCTAATAATTCATCATGGCTTTTGAATCAATGTCGAACATATTTTCCTAATCACGATTCTCCTGAAAGTATGGCAACAGCTTTATATGATGTTTTGTTATCATCAAAAAATGATGCAGAAATTCAGAATGACTTATTTGAGCTTGTAGGTTTTGAAGCAATTGATTTGATTGGGCAGCTTTTAAAGCAAAGAAAGGAACTAGTGAATGCTGGAGAAAAAACAGGAAATGATCAAAATATCAACTTTAGGAAAAGTACTGGAATGAAACAGCCTGCCTTGTCATCTCAAGTTACTATTCAGGTATTTAATCTTATTAAGTTACTATCCAAATGCATGATTCAGTGGTATATACTATTACTATGTAAGTTGTTGATTAAAATTGTGATTGAAAATATTCTTAAAATTATGATTCTATTCTTCATTTGAATATTCACAAACATTTTTGTTCAGACAAACACAAACTCAAAATGTCAGCAAGTATTTCCTGCAAAAGTTTCTTTTCAATTTCGTTTTCGGTGACAAAATCAGCATCATCTGCGCAGATAATTTTCTTTGGTAGATGTTTGGTTATTTGTGTCTTGATTGCATTGTTCTTCATATTGTATATTTACTTATTCTAATTTTGAGGGCTTTTTTCTTAAACATTTTCAAAATACAACATTTAGGAATAATAATTTGCAAACATTAATTTTTTAAATTTACATGTTTATTCATTTTTACAGTCTGAACAAGAAAGGCAATTTCATAAATTGATAAGAAAAGAAGAGCGAAGACAAATTCGACAAGGAAAAATTCCTGAATCACTCTCATCAGAAAATGGGTATCACTCAATTTATTGATTGACTGAATGAGTTAATCTTTAATGTTTTACATGAGCATCGATGCGATCAAACATGATTAATATGATCTTATGATTAAATGTAATCAATGCTGTGATTCATGCAGTTTATTTTATTTGTTTGCAAGGGACTAATTAATTTTAATGCAGCAAAACTGAAATGAGCATGAAAGGTTTTTAAAATATGGGTAATATGAGGATATGTCAAAGTTTCAAAAGAAGAAATGATCTCATTTGTTACATTTTTACTAATCATACTATTATATATTTGTTGTATTAACTTTAGGACAACCCAAGATTTGTCTTCTACACCTTTATTTGCTTCAAGAGAAGCATCTTCTAACAGACATAATTATCCCTATGTGTTTGATGCATTGGCAGCGAGGAAGCAGGCATCTGCTTATATTGGAGGATCAAAGGTATTTTTATACAAAAAATGTTGCTAATAATAATGATGTGAGTTTGGTTGAAGTATAATTAATGCTACAGCATGGTACGATTTAAGTCACCTGTTTTGATTTAGGGTATTTGGCATTATTTTTAAAACTATATTTGCTCTTACACCTCATAATTCCTCATTTGAAGTATTAAACAATAAACAATTTTGGTGAAATTTCAAGTGTTCATAATGAGTCATTTTTGTCTGAAATTTAAAGCTCGTCAAACTCATAAACGCTTATTTTTTATATAATATATATATAATTTTATTTTTTTAAATATAATTTTGATTTTCAGATTATGTTGCCAGCCGACATAAGGAAAGAAAACAATGCGCAATATGAAGAAGTATCCATACCTCCTACTCTTGCAAAACCACCGAGAGAGACAGATGATTTTGTGGAGATTCAAAGTCTTGATGAGGTGATGATTTTTATACTCTCGCGATATTATTTGTTTGCTAAAAAGAACAATTATTTTATAACAAATATTTGTTTTTGGGATTTATGGATTTTGGATTTATGGATTTTGGGATTAATTCGCTGCTATGAAATATGTTATATTTTCACAAATTTTCTAATGTTAATGTCAGGATAGAATTTAATGGAATTTAATAAGAATGAATTAAAAATGATAAATAATGGGAATAGTTTTTATTCGAAAATTAATCGTTTTAGGTTTTTTTACTTTCCCGGCATTCTTTACTTTAGGCCTATTATTTCTTTTCAATTAGTTTGTTAAAATTATTTATCCATTTTAAAAATATACATATAATATATTAATTTTTATTCTTGTAAATTTGTAATTTTCAGATTAGTCGCATTGTGTTTAAAGGCTTCAAGAAATTAAATCGCATTCAAAGTATAGTTTTTGACGTGGCTTATGGTACAAATGAGAATCTTCTAGTTGCAGCACCAACTGGTGCAGGCAAAACAAATATTGCTTTGCTTACGATTATTCACGAAATTAAAAACAACATTAAAGATGGCGTCCTTAAAAAAGATGATTTTAAGGTACGTCGTGTCAGATTGAAAAATCTTTGATTATTACAATAGTTGCTTGCAGTTGATCTGATATGGCCTAATTTGTTTGCAAATTAAACTTGTTACTCTGGAAATGAAATGACTAATTTTTCTTTCTCATGCCAACCAAACCAATCTAATGATTTTGCACAGAGTGATCAATGGTATAAGATCAGCTGATCCCTATTGAGGTTTCCAATGATTCCTTCTTTAGTTTATTTGCGTTGAGGTTTGGTGGACAAACACACAAATTTTAAATTCATTCCACAGTAATCAATTGAGTTTGCACGGAAGCTAAGATGGTGTGATAAGATAGTTTGCTTTCTTCAATCATTTGGCTACACATTCTGCAGTTTGTTTTCCTTGGACGCTAATCCTATTGTTGACAAAATTACTTGACCAAGTTCTTTTTCATGTTTCGATTAATCTATGTCTTTGTAATATTTTCCCTAATTGTGGCAGATATACTACCTAATTGTGCGAAGAGTAATATTTAATGAACCTTAAGTTTGACGGGAATTTTTTTTCAATGTGATGAGGTGATATCTCTTAATAATATCGAAATTGTCTTTAACATTAATTTCTTTGGATACTTTTAGGTCGTTTATGTAGCACCAATGAAAGCACTTGCTGCTGAAATGACAGAAAGTTTTGGAAAACGATTGGGGCCACTTGGAATTGCTGTAAAAGAATTAACAGGGGATATGCAACTCACAAAAACTGAAATTTTGAAAACACAGGTGGATTATATACCTTTATTTGATTTTGATTTTTTTTTTCAATTCTACTTAAACCATGACCATTGGGACTCCCTGGCTCTATTTTGATGATCGGGATTTGTCATGAGCTCGCAAATTTCCGCATAGATGTAAATTCGTGGGCGCAACTAGGATTTTGAGAGGCTAGGGGTCTCTCCTTTGAGAGGCTAGGAGTCTCTCCTCTGTAGTTTGTTAAGATGCCTTACATGTCTGTTAATTACTGCTCACTCTCTAAAATCATAGCAAAAATTTCCTCCAAAATCAAAGCAAAATATTTTTTTTTTTTTAAAGGCAGGGGTGTTGACCCCCCCCTACTTGCGTCCTTGAAATAATGAATTAAGGCATGAAGTACAATAACAAGAATAGAAGACAACAAGTTTAAGGTTAGTTTAAGTTCATTTTCAACTGCATTTGTAAATACAGCCAGGGTGTCCCAATGCTCATGCTTAAACACATTTGTGTAAATATTTTATTTTTTTAATTTTTTTATTATTAATATGTGATTATGATTATGTATTTGTGATTTTTCTTTATTTTAGATGCTGATTACAACACCAGAGAAATGGGATGTTGTGACAAGAAAAAGCACAGGAGATGTAGCTTTGTCTAATTTGGTGAAATTGTTGATTTTTGATGAAGTGCATTTATTGCATGATGATCGTGGTTCTGTTATTGAAACTCTTGTTGCAAGAACGTTAAGACAGGTACCAAACATTGAAAATGGTGACAAATTTTTTGTTTTTAATAAAATCATCTTTTAAAATAACGAGTTACACTCACAGAAAAAAGGTGCTCTGGAGTACCTTTAGGGAGTACTCGAGGCCAGCGCATATATGGTACCCTATAGGGTACTCCAGAGTAAGTAACAACATCAGGTAATAAATATTAGTCTGGTAACAGTCTTATTTCTTTTAATTTTCGGGCCCCTCGTATTTTTGCGCACCTGTCTCTTGCGCCCCTACCAAAATGATAAGAATCTTCGTTAAGAAAAAAGAACCCTCCCGCCTCAAGAACTTCCTGTCAGAGTGCAAAACATAGCTAAAAATCGATAGGCCTAACTATGGCTTTTCCTTCATATATAAATTAATTGATTTATTTTAGGTGGAATCTACTCAAAGTATGATCCGGATAATTGGATTGTCAGCTACTTTGCCCAACTACCTTGATGTTGCAAGATTTCTGCACGTAAATCCAATGAAAGGATTGTTTTTCTTTGACGAACGATTTAGGCCTGTTCCTTTGGGAAAGACATTTATAGGAATCAAAGGTGCTAATTATATGCAAACACTGCAAAGAATGGATGAAGTATGTTATGACAAAGTTTTAGAAAATGTTGAACAAGGACATCAGGTATTTCTCATTTAAACTATTAATATTTTTTGGAGAAAAATTAATTTTATTTACGTTTTGATTTTTTGTTTATCAAATTAATTTTGATTCTTTATACACACGATCCAGTAACATGGCTCTTTACTTATTTTAAAATAACAATATTTATTTATATATATGTACGTTTCATTTTGGTTTGAAATTTTTTTGTGTAAACATTTTCAATCTCAGTTTTGTATTTCAAACAAGATAGTTTGTATTTATGGTTAGTTTTTTGGCATATATTTTTACAATAATTTTTCAAATAAAATTTAGTTAATATATATTTAGGTAATGGTGTTTGTCCATGCAAGGAATGCAACGGTACGAACGGCTCTTCAGTTTAGAGAAATTGCAAGAAACAGAGGAGACATCAACACTTTTCTTCCTGAACAAAGTGCATCTTATGGTGGTTATGAAAAACAGGTTTTAATATTAGCTAAATCTCTCAGGCAAAACATTTTTGACCTTCTATTTTGCATATCACAAGAAAAATAACGAGACATGTTTTTGTTTTTGTTTTGCCGTATTTATCAATATTTCAAATGATAAATTATATACATATAAGCAATATGTTTGTTGATATTTGCTCACTTCGAAATCTAACGAAACACGTTATTTTTATTTTTATTATTTGGGTGCCTTAGGAGAATGTTGAGTGATATCTCAAAAAGTGATATCTTTCGGGAATTTCACAAGCTAGTAAAAAACAGAATTTGAAGGATAGCCCAACAAACGGCGGAACACTTTTTTTGTCCATCTGATATATATATATATATATCTGTTTTTTACATACATCATAACCGCATTAAAATGTTTTCAGAAAGAATATTCAAAATATTTATGATATCATATCTATGTATTATGTATATATATATATATTATTGAATACGTCATTCAGGTGATGGCATCAAGAAACAAACAGCTTCGAGAACTTTTTCCTGATGGCTTTAGTATCCACCACGCAGGAATGCTACGCAGGGATAGAAATCTTGTTCAAAATTTGTTTTCAAAGGGTGTGATAAAAGTGCTGGTGTGTACGGCTACACTTGCTTGGGGTGTTAATTTGCCAGCTCATGCGGTCATCATTAAGGTAATTTCAAAATCATTATATATATACATGCATTGTGTTGATTATGTTATGTCCTAAAATTAACTGTTATTTTAATATGTGCTGCTGAACGCTACTATGACTGATATTTTCAGTTTAAAGGATTTATTTATATATACACTTTCTTATTTTCTATAACTTCCGAGAGTCGTTTCAAAAATAGTTTTAATTTGCTTAATTTCAGGGCACAGAGATTTATGATGCAAAGAAAGGATCCTTTGTTGATATTGGCATCCTTGACGTCATGCAAATATTTGGTCGTGCTGGAAGGCCTCAATTTGATACCGAGGGTCAGGGGTACATCATAACAAAGCACGATAAGTTATCTCATTACCTCAATCTCATGACGAGGCAGACGCCCATAGAGAGTCAGTTTGTTCAAAGTTTAACTGATAATTTGAATGCAGAGGTAATTTATTATTAAATGTTTAATTCTATATAAATACCTTACATTTTATAAAAGAATAAAATGCGTAAAATACGCCTACATTCCCAGCTTCATTCCCAGGCTGTGTAGATTGTGTGCCTACATTCCCAGATCACATTGCAGTTGAAATTTTTGCAAAAGACCACACCAACTTTCCTACAATTATTTTTAACCGGGGGTTAGTAAAAAACTTCAAAACCTAAATTCTAATGCATACCGAATTTGTTGATACTTTCTCAAGCTCCGATAGGTTCATACATTTTATTGTTTTTTGTCTTATACATTTGATATTTTAGTCTTTATACACTTACTTTAGTTTAGTTTGATTTGTAACCTTAAACGTTATGTTGTTTTTTCAAAATTATGACTTATCAAAAAATCTTTGCAGGTGTCTCTTGGAACGGTCACGAACGTCGAAGAAGCAGTGCAATGGTTGAGTTACACATATCTTTATGTACGAATGCATCGGAACTCTTTGGCATATGGCATTACGTTCAAAGATAAAGAGGTAATAGTTTTGCAGTGTTTATACAATCAACTGCTCAATTTTTTGTGATTTTTTGTTTTTAAAGTAGAAATTACAAATAAAAACTATGAAATTACTTAATGTCTGGCTTATTGTATTGCTGGTGTATATACTGGGTGTCCTAAAAAAACCTTTATTGGTTTTTCAAATTTATTGCAGAAAGTTGAGTGCAAAGCTCTATGTGATTACCTGCAATAGAAAACCTGATAACTAACGAACAATTTGAGACTTCGTTTAGGGAAAAGCAAATGTATGAGCGGAGATATTTTGGATAGTCGATAATTTGAAAAAAACAAAAACAGATAAGTTCTTCATTGATGAGTTTTTAGGCCTTGCATCCTTTCAGAACTGCACGTTTTCAATTCTTGTGTAATCTGGTAAACAAAGCCCTATCATTATATGTCTGGTTACTGCCTCCTCCAAAATAAAGTGTCACTGACCGTGAGTTGTTCTATTAAAACTGTCAAAGTAAAGAAAGTTTTTTCAAATCTTAAACTGTGCGAAATTCAAAGAATTCTTGAATTCTTGCATTTCAAAAAGCAGACACTTTTTCAAATACCACCCACCCACCCACCACAATTTCTTTTTCAGTTAATATTGTTTTATTTTATGAACATCAATCAAAAAAAAAAAGATCTGTAAATAGTAGCCTTTTGTAAACAGTTTATTTGTAATTCGTGTAGACAATATTTTGAACAATGATTTCTGTAAACAGAATTTGTTATTTTTTGAAGGATGATCCATTATTGTATCAACACAGAACAGATTTAATCATAGCAAAAGCAAAATTGCTAGACAAGGCAAAGATGATTCGATTTGATCAAAGAACAGGTTACATGTACACAACAGATCTTGGTCGAATAGCAAGCAATTTTTACATTAAATATGACACAGTAGAAGTTATTAATGACATGCTTAAAGCGTTTATCACCGAAGCTGATATTTTTGCAATGGTTTCGCATGCACAGGAATTTCAGCAAGTCAAGGTATCTCAAATTGAAATTATTTCTAAGGTCATTGCTATGTCTGTATGTTATAAATATCAATTAGTTGTTCGTAAGTCACATTCTGTCACATTAAGAAAAGTTTCATGTATTTTTCTCGGCTTTCACAGTCAGAATTTATCGTATCATATTTATTCATTTTTATGCATCAAAATTAGTTCTATTTGCTTCTTTTTATTCGCTATTTTTTCGGTTTGCTATGCATCATTTTAGTTTTGGTATGTTTATTGTCTGCACACTGTCTACTGTTGTCGTTAATTCTGAATAAATTTACAGTAAACCCATTGCAAGATCAAATTTATTTTATTGTTTTACCTTTTTATTTGTTAGGTAAGGGATGATGAAATGCCGGAGTTGGATAGACTTTTAGGAGAATGTTGGTTAGGACCAGTCAAGGGAGGTGTTGAAAATGAATATGGAAAAGTCAATGTGTTGCTACAAGCTTACATTTCTAAATCAAATGTCGACAGTTTCTCACTGGTTTCAGATATGTCATACATCGCACAGGTACTTATTATAATCTGAAATTGTTGCTATTTAAATTTTTTTTGCGCTTGGAATATGGATTAGAAATTAGTTTGTGTTGTTTGAAAACATTGTTTATAATAAATTTGTTAAAAAATAAAATAAGGTCACAGGTATTCTAATTTTTGCTTATCTGCTGCGTAACTGCTGATAATTTTAGATTTATTTTTGAATGTCATTTCTAGAATGCCACTCGAATATGCAGGGCTCTTTTTGAAATCGCTTTGAAGAAAGGATGGCCCGCCATGACATACAAGCTTTTGAAATTGAGCAAGGTTGTGGACAAACAGATTTGGGATTTTGAGCATCCATTGCGGCAATGCGAGGGAATGACTTTTGAAGTTTTGCAAAAATTGGAGACCAAGAAATTGACTGTTGATCGATTGAGAGATATGGATGCAAAGGAAATTGGTTGGCTTATGTTTTTATTTTTTTAACGTAGTTTTATTTAAAACCATTAAATTTTTAATTGTGGACTGATCTGATTTTTATTGCTATAAAATTTATTCACAGACGTTGTGTAATTTTACCGTAATTTTACCGTAAACATTAAATCATCCAGCAGTGTTTGGACATGTTAACATGGCTGCAGATGACTGGATGATATCCCAAACTCTAATTTGTCCTTCAGACGTCTTTTAATGCAAAATTTGAGATTTTTAGCCTCATGGATTTCCCCGCTACTGCCTTGCAAACGGGAATAGTTTGGGTCACCCTGTAGATGATTTTAAATTGTCTAAAATTAGATTTTAAATAAAATTTATTCAATTCAATTCAATTCAACTTTATTCATAGAATGCAAAAAACTACAATATTAAAAAATGTTGCAAACTATTCTTAGGAGTTGTATAATATTACTGTTGTTTATGTCATAATTTTTATTATTAGGCTTGATGGTACACCATGTAAAATTTGGCAGCAAAATAAAAGCATTTGTCAATCAGTTTCCTGCTGTTTCTATCGGATCAAATATTCAACCTATTACACGGACAGTACTTCGTGTAAGACTTACGATCACCGCTGATTTTGTATGGAATGACAAAATGCATGGAACGGTACACGAACCGTGGTGGATTTGGGTGGAAGACCCAGATAATGATCATATTTATCACTCAGAATATTTTCTGCTCATGAAACATCAGGTGGTTTTTTATTTTAGTTTTTTTTCAGTTTGTAATTTTTTTGATAATTCATCTTATCGATAGACCGAATCGGCTAAGGGTTTTGTTTTATCTATTTCAAGTCATGTTACCATACTCATGGGAAGTTTTAGTATTATTCTACTTTTTGCATTCATGGCACAAGTTTTCGTCCACGAAATATTTTACGAAAATCAAAAAATATTTCATCAAGAGATTGGTCACATGACTTGAATTTAGTGTAAACAAACCTTATATACACGAAAGTATTATATACATACAGTATGCTCCCTGTGTCTCAAACCAGGAAAGAACCAAAGGAATTACGAGATAACGAATGTTCGAAGGGACATTTCAGTGCTGAAAGATCGCTCGTGAACTTGCTTGAGTTAAGTTTGAATTAAGCAAGGTCGAGTTATTGAAATTATACTATATAAGATACTATATACAATACATATCTAAACATAGCTGACAACGTTTCACTTTTACCGCTCAAATTTTATTTGTATAATCAGTGCGCAAGAACTTTATCAAATATATAACATATCAATTTTTACTATAAGGTCAAGTCAAAAGAACCACAATGCCTCGTGTTTACAATTCCAATTTTTGAGCCATTGCCTACTCAATATTTCATTCGTATGGTGTCTGACCGCTGGTTAGGAGCAGAGGCCGTTTGCGCAGTCAGTTTCAAGCACTTGATTCTTCCAGAAAAACATCCACCACACACAGAACTTCTTGATTTGCACCCACTTCCAGTTTCCGTTCTTAAAGATCCTCAACTTGAAAAGCTCTACAAGTTCAGTCATTTTAATCCTGTTCAAACTCAGATATTTCATACGTTGTATTACACTGATCATAATGTTTTGCTTGGAGCACCAACTGGGAGTGGAAAAACTGTAGCCGCTGAATTGGCAATGTTCAGAGTTTTCAGAGAATACCCTAATACTAAAGTAATTTAGCGGTTAATTCTTATAATATTTAGTCATTGTGTAAAAGTTTGTTGAAATAGATTTGATTTTTATTTATTATGCTTTACTAAATTTGTGTTGTGGTAGTGTGATTAAATATGGTTGTTTTTGGTTGTGTTTTAAAATATACTTTCTTCATTATTTATCATCACTATTATTATTATTTATTTACTAATACCCTATCAGCAACAAATATAACTTGGTGTTTTCTTTCGAGCTTTCGTGGAGGCACTGGTTCTCATAAAAATACAATAATGACAAAAGTTTACAAAAACTACATCGCAGGGAGAATGGAAATGCATATCAACCCTGCGGCAATTAACATATAATTACAATTATGAACATGATTGAAAAATTAACTGATTACAAAATCAAAATTACAAAAGGGAAAATGTGTCCATTGAGGGGGGGGTTTGCAGCAGATATTACAAGCGTTTTGTTGCATGAATATATTTTTAACAATAAGTTCTTTATTCATTTGAAATATCAGAAAACCCACGAGAAGCAATATTGCGTTGAAAACATTAATAAGCTCACGTCAAAGTGACGGTTGTTGGTTTTCTCCTGCCACTCCATTTAGCTGTTAATTTCCGGATGCTTTATCTCTCATTTTTTTCGTTGTCGGAGACACACAGAATTATTTTGCGTTTTATGATATACAATTATGACAGTGTAGCTTTTTTTAATTTTATTTATTTATCAAAGTTTATCTTTCGTTTTTTTTTGCAGGCTGTATATATTGCACCTCTCAAAGCCCTTGTGAAGGAGCGAATAGAAGACTGGAAAAATCGTTTTGAGAGAATGCTTGGGAAAAAGTCAGTTTACATGATTTTAAAGCAGAATAATTTTTTTTCTATTTAGCAGGATATAAATTTCTGTTAAATTTATTCGTTGTTTTTGGTACATTTTTAGTTTACGGAGATTTAATAATAGTACTGTCAATTTTTAATCTTCATTCAGCATGGTTGCCATAATGTCAACTAAATAATTTGATGGCCATTTTTTTGTTTCTTCTTTTGAACCTGTTGCATCGGCTGTGTCATGTTTTTATGCATTTTGACATGAAGTATTGAATTCTATAGGATGCTTCAAAATGGCGGAAAAGCATCATCCTCATCTGGTGGTAGAAACAAAAACAACTGCTTGAAAAATATTAAAAGGAGGTGTTCAGTCCATAAGATTTCTTAATTTAAAACGTAATTATTATTTTAAAAGAGTCTTAATTTTCAAAATTATTTTTCCACATTTAAGAAATTTCTTACTTTGCAGAGTTGTTGAATTGACTGGTGACGTTACTCCAGACACTCGTGCCATAGCAAGGGCTGATGTCATAGTTACAACCCCTGAAAAGTGGGATGGAATAAGTCGAAGTTGGCAGACACGTAGTTATGTTAAAAGTGTGTCACTATTGGTGATAGATGAGATTCATCTTCTTGGTGACGAACGTGGTCCAGTGTTGGAAGTGATAGTTTCAAGAACGAATTTTATTGCATCACATACCTCAAAGAGAATGCGTGTTGTTGGGTTGTCCACTGCATTGGCAAATGCAAGAGATTTGGCCGATTGGCTTGGCATCGATCATGTATGTTTAATGAGCATTCTTATTTCTACATTTTCGAAACATAAACGTGAATAATTGAGTAAAGGCCAACATTCAACTGTAAAATTAATAATCGAAAACTCTGTGCTTCAGAAATAATTTTTTTGTGTATTACATTTAACGTCTAAACGATGGAACTTCATTATTTTTTAAATTTATTTAAATTTTAACAAATAATCAATTTTTTTATTTCTTTTTATTATCTATCTATATATAAGAAAGATTCGACACTTGAAATCTATGGTTGAAAGTTTCAGAAAATGTTTTTTTAGGCCGGTCTTTTCAACTTTCGACCTTCTGTTCGTCCAGTTCCTCTTCAAGTTCACATTTCCGGTTTTCCTGGAAAGCACTACTGTCCAAGAATGGCAACCATGAATAAACCAGCATTTAAAGCAATTCAGACTCATTCACCAGAAAAGCCAGTTTTGATATTTGTGTCGTCAAGGAGACAGACAAGATTGACAGCTCTTGATTTGATTGCTTACCTTGCTGCCGAAGACAATCCAAAACAATGGTTGCATATGGCGGAAGAACAGGTATAAGCATGATGCGGTTGATGCCACGCATTTTATTTTGACGTATACATATTTTTATAATCTATAACACTACAAATACATTTTACTTTACTATTCCCAGTGGGAGAGAACACGTGGTCATCGGGTCGCCACAGAGAATGACACTTAAAAATTTGCGAATTTTCAATCAAATGTAATAGGTCTTAGAATCAACGTCCCGTACAAAAGATTTTGCTGATTGAAACAGACATATCCTCCATATACCGGATGTCCCAAAATAAAGGTAACAGATTTGATCAAGGCTAGCGGTGTGAGTTACACTCAAATTTATTCAAAACCAAATTTTTACAATAGTCCTTCGTAGTCCACTTAAAAATTGATACCTAGTTTATTAATATTTGTGTATCAAGAGTCGAGATATTAATTCTGAAAGTTCAAATTTGCCTCAAACCCCAATCTAGAGGTCTAGGTTTTGGCCCAAACTGCGTTTTTGGATTACCTATATCATAGCCTTTTACGAAAGGAATTTAAGGGTGCTTGGAAACACATTCGGACAGAAATGCAAAAAACTGAAAATTGAAAGCTTATTATGGATGCAGCTACTATGAAGTATTTTTTTCAGCATTTTTACTGAAAATCTACCAAAATAAAACAACAATTTAAGGTTTCAAAAAATTTAAGCATGAACAACTGATACTCAAAAATGTTTTTTGGAATCATTATTTTGAAATATTTTCAAAAACAAAGTATGTTGTCTGGAACACCACCATGGTTCAGAACATCATACAAGACGACCCTTTAAGAGCGTCTGGCTTTGGGTCGGAGGCAAATTTGAACTTAAAATGTTACTATCTGAATTCACAAACTACTAATATCAACAAACCAGATTTTTACTTTAAAGTTAACTATCGAAGATTGCTTCAAAAATACTTTTTGACGGATCTGAGCGATTTTCTCAGCACTAGCCTTGATCAAACCTGTTACCATTTTTTCGGGACACCCGGTATGATGATTCCACTTAATTGCAAACCTCACTTGACGTCCACTTTAATGCGGATTTCAAACTAAATACACTAGAATACGAAAATAAAAAATAAATGATAGGGTTGTTATCAAAGACTTAGTTGTAACGATAAGTTGTATTTTACATCATTAATCATGATTATTTTACCACTTGCATCATGCACGCCATGGAGTTTTGTTTTTCTTCTAAATCCAGCATTAATTTTGATTTGAACACATTTGGTTGTGATGGGTATTCATCAATATAAACTGATCTTGTTTTTTATTTGTCGCAGATGATGAATTTGGTTAGCTGTGTTCATGATCAGAATCTAAAATTAACTTTATCGTTTGGGATTGGATTGCATCATGCTGGACTTCATGAAAAAGACAGAAAAACGTGTGAAGAGTTGTTTGTCAATCAAAAAATTCAGGTAATCTATCTTTTTTAGCTAAGGCTGGCATCATTGATATTTTTTAACATTTTGAATGAATGAATGAATTAATTAATTAATTAATTAATTAATTAATCAATTAATTAATGAGCTTTTAATGAATAAATGAACTTTGAATGATGAATGAATTTATATAAATACAAATCTTACAATTTAGTTTTGTACTTTATGTGACCCAAGCGAAGCAATGCTTATATATCTTAGGCCACTTAACATGCCGTTTTAACTAACTACTTCATATAAGTATACAATTACATAAAAATCATTTTAATAATAACATACATAATTACATACATACATAATTTGTTTTCATTCAAATTGAAGGTTCTCATTGCTACAAGCACATTGGCATGGGGTGTTAATTTCCCTGCTCATCTTGTTATTGTGAAAGGAACAGAATTTTTCGATGGTAAAACGCGTCGTTACGTTGATTTCCCAATCACCGATGTTCTTCAAATGATTGGCAGAGCAGGAAGACCGCAATTCGATGACCAAGGAGTTGCCACTATTTTTGTTCAAGAAGAAAAGAAACACTTTTACAAGAAATTTATGTACGAACCATTTCCAGTCGAATCGAGGTATTAAGAAGATTCTAAGCTTGCGTTGGTTTTGAATATTATCAATCGTTAGTTTTAAATATATTTTAGGTCAACTGGACACTATTCAAAGTTTATTCTTAGGTTTTAATTTTTCTTTTAACTTTAAATTCATTTAGCTATTGATTTTTTTTTTAGTTTGATAGATGTATTGTCAGATCATTTGAATGCTGAAGTCGTGGCTGGAACAGTAACTTCAAAACAAGATGCCATGGATTATCTTACGTGGACGTATTTCTTTCGAAGACTCATGATGAATCCGACATATTATTTATTGGAAGACACGTCACAAGATTCCATAAACGAATTTCTTTCAAATCTAGTCCAAAATTCCACTTGTGAACTGGCACGATCATTTTGTATTGAAATTGGAGAGGTCAGAATCGACTATTTTTAGCTTGATTGAACAACCCAGCAAATATTTGTTTTAATTGTTGAAATAAACACACAAATACTTTTTAAAATTTTGTGTATTTGAGCACTTTTTAGGTTTTCAAACAGTTTTTATTTCAATAATAATTTGTGGTTGTCTCATAACAATGACCAGCTCATGACATAAGTTTCTCTATTTCTTATTTATTTGAAAGTTGGTAAATAGTTACCATTTCATTGAAAATTTCTTTACTATGTAAAATCTTCTCTTTTTTTAGGATGAGCGAAGCATTGAGCCAACAACGCTTGGCCGCATTTCATCATATTATTACTTATCCCATGAGACATTGCGAATATTCAGAGCCAAGCTGATGGCAACATCTGATATCGAAGACCTTCTCAAGATATTATCAGTATGTTTCTCAAAAACAATAATGTTATTATATTATTATTGTGCTTAATATCTATAGATTTTTCTGTTTTCGTCTTCATTCTATCAAAAAATCTTTTTTATTATAGGATGCTGAAGAATATACAAATTTACCCGTAAGGCATAACGAAGATCAATTTAACAAGTAATGTTTTCTATTTTCACCTTGATACTCATCACATTATCTTTATTAACTACTTGAAAATGCAATGCTTGCAAGGGGTACACACAAATGCTTTACTTCTCCATGTTTTGTGTTTCGAGAGACAGCTGGTCCTTGGCTTTGTTTAACGAAGCAATTGTTTTTTTAATTCTAGCTGAAAGTGAGCGTAAATTTGTTTTAAATTTTGTTGTCCAAATTGTGCCTTATAATATTTTGCATTGATATTTTTAGATATTTTTAATATTTACTTTCTACCTTGGGATTTTAATATTTTCTAATCCTTTTTTTTGTTTTTATTCTCAGAGACCTTGCAGGCAAAGTTCCATTTCCTGTAGATGAATATGCCTTTGACGACCCTCACACCAAAGCACACTTGCTTTTTCAGGCCCATTTTGCAAGACTTCAATTACCTATCGCAGATTATCTTACAGACACTAAATCAGTTTTGGACCAGGCCATTCGTATTCTTCAGGTGGGACAATATTTGCTTTTCACGTTTCCAAGCTGCGATGTCGAGCAATCGTAAAAAAAACAATTATTGCTTACATATTTGCAAAAATGAATCATAGCTAACAAGCCTGAGCAGGGGGAGGGGGGTAATATAACTTTATGGTTCCTTTCAATATATATATGCATTGTTGTGAGACTATTTCAAGATTGTTTGCTTATAACACTAATATAAGTCTTTAATTTTGGTTCTCTTTTATCCAAAAATAAACGTACTTTTAAACGAGAACCTGAGCCTTATTTGGCACTTTCCTTCAATACGCTTTTAATATACGAAAAAGGCGTTCGAATAACGGGGATTCATCTTTAAATAAAAGAAATATGAAACAGGTTTAGTACAACGCTCTGAAACAGGTTTAGTAGCAGTAGTTACAGGTTTAGTAGCAGTAGTTACAGGTTTAGTAGCAGTAGTTACAGGTTTAGTAGCAGTAGTTACAGGTTTGGTAGCAGTAGTTACAGGTTTAGTAGCAGTAGTTACAGGTTTAGTAGCAGTAGTTTCATGAGGACGATTTAATTATACAGCGGGTCATTATTATGAAATTGTTATATTGTTATATTGAAAATGCAAAATTGTTATATTTGGAGCAAAATAAATGGCAAGTTTTTAAATGGGCAATCCTGCAAGAGATGGTGGCAGAAAATTAATGCCTATAGAACTGCTAATGAGGCACAAATCGAATGCAATGAATCAAAGGGATAATTTTCTTACCGCCATCTTTTGCAGAATCATCTTTTGAGATGTATTTTCAATTTTTAGGCAATGATAGATGTTTGTGCAGATCAAGGTTGGTTGGCAACAACATTAAGAATAATAACAATTATCCAAATGGCGAATCAAGGGCGATGGCATTTTGATTGTCCTTTATTGCAATTGCCTTTCGTTGAAAAGGATTTACTTTTACGATTTAAAATTCCATCACGCAAAGGGTATGGACAATACTTTTATTTACTACTTTTGCTGGGTTCTCATTTTTAAAGTAAATCCACGTATACAAAGGGTTCTTCTCTAAAAATGAACAACTACAGTTCTGTTACGCAGCGCATCCGGCCTGGAGTCTTTTAAAACCACAGGAACAAATAATTTTCTTCAGCTTTACAAATTTGATTGGAGGGACAGCTATATTTATTTCTAGATTGCCCAGTTCCCTTCCGTCCGTATCACCACTCTTAACTTTGTTGATTCTCTTTTCTTTCAGTTTTTGTCTTTTATTAATGCAATATTTAGGATAAATGTTTCAATATTATGTTTTGTTTTCAGAGGAAGGTCATTGGTTGTTGATGGCATACCTGAGCTAATGGAAATTTGTGAAAATGGAAAGAGGCCTTTGAAAACAATGTTGGATAAAGTTTTGAATGAGAACGAGATTGATCAGGTTTTTGAATAATTTTTTTATTGTTATGATTATTATAAAATTATTTGTATAAGGCTAGCTATGTTTTAAACTGCATTTAAAAAACTGGCAACTAATAACCGAATTGTCATTATTCCAACATAAAATGTATGTTTTGGATCAGTACTCCATGACTGCTTTCGTATCTCCCATTACCGCCTTCGTATAAAACATAAAATAAAATCTTTCACAACACTTATGGAAAGATAAATTCGAGATAAATAGACAAAAAATATCTTGCTGACTCAAAATGATCCACACCTAAGGTTTTTGGTCAGATTCTGTGAATTTATCCATGAATAGGCGGTAAAGAGAGAGAGGCGTTAAAAGGAAAAGGGGTTTTAAATATATATTATAATAATAATAAGGTATATTTTGATCTTTTTGTGTCAGATTTTTCGCCTGATCTGCCGTCTTCCTCAACTGAGCGTAGGCATTTCAATTAATGGTATTTGGGCTGGAGAAAACAACAACAAACGACAAGCTAAAAAAGTACAGACTGAATCGGATGGGCCTAGACATCTTCGAAAATGGATGCATGTTCATGCTGACCAAGAATATATTCTTCAAGTTGATGGAAATCGATTGCAACTTGATACTCGAGTGAGTTAACATTCAGTCAGCCTTTTTTTGCGTTGCTAGAAAACATGACGATAATAAAAAAAATTGTTTTTTATTAGTTTCTGAATCGTGGAAGGATAAAGTAATAAAAGAACTGAGTTTGAAGAAAGGTTTTTTCTTTACGAAAATAGTCTTTTAAATTATGATTTTGGTGAAAGGTTTAACGGTTTAACGGTTTTTACTAGACCTGTAAACTGGTAAAATGGTAATATTAGAGCACAAATTCTGGACTTGAAATCTCAACTTTTTGGGAATAGTTGAAACGAAGCTTTAAGAGTTCTATTATCGAAGTTTGAATTCTCGTTCGAAGTTCGATGGAAAATTACGAGGAGAAAAATCCAAGTCGAGAAACCCAAGTCCAAAATTCTAAGTCCAGAACGATTTTGAGGTTTAGCCAGAGTGGCATCAGTCAACAACCTTCCAATAACCATTATTATTTTTGAATTGAACTGTTTTTTCAGGAAATATTATTTCATTGAATTTACTCGAAACGATTGAATTAACAGTAGGCATATCAATTTACTAATACAAACATTACAAAATATCAATTTTATTTAACTGGTCACATAAAATAAGAACACGCCAAGAAACCAGTTTTTGAAAACCACCAAGGGAGTTTATATTTTTAAAGGATTGACGGAGAAACGATTCAACTTCCCTCTTATCAATTGTTGCACGGAATCTTTCCATTAAATGTAAACTCCCTATTCCCACAGGTGGTTGGACTTTCAAAAACGTGGAAC
>JAYJMH010020949.1:0-19606 GCA_036873815.1 Phacellophora camtschatica
TTTCATCTTTCTCCCCCTAATTTCTGCCCCCGTTGTGTGTCAAACAAAAATGAAACTTGCTATAATTGTTTTTTATGACTAAATCTCACACCAAAATGAGCAATGAAAGTTTTTGACATTGTCCATTTTTTTGCGTTGATGCCTCTTTAAGTTTCAGTCAGGATTTTTCTTATTTCTGGACTGAATTTCACAAACGTGATTTTTACAAAATGTGTTTCAGTTCAAACGCCCAACGCCTGCATAATTTTTTTACTACACGCATTTGTTTATAGGGAACACCATTATGATTATAGCATGATTCTTTCTACGTAATTCAATATTATAATAGTAAGAGTTATATTATCGTTGCTAGTATTTTAGGCTTAATTGTGCGCCAATATACAAATAAATGATTACAAAATCATTCTGCACACTAGACTCTTTGTTAACTAGAATGTGAATATGCACGTGTCAAATGGATTTTAGGATAAAGTTTCAGGATAATTCTTTATTTGTCATAAGATATGGAAATGCAATCACGAGAAAATCTGTTCTGTGTTGAAATGTGTATTTTGATCCTAATATAACTGGGAAAAGGCATCGCCAAATAAAGAAATTAATGTCTGAATGTTTTTTCATAAAAGTAGAACCGATTTGCTGCGAAACACAATTAAACTGCAAACAAAAAATTTGCATGCATGAAACTACGTTCCAAAAAATGGACCGAGTTGAGCGTACCCAAAGATTTTCTCTTAAACAAATCAACATAACCATTCGGATATTTTACATTCCATATTTTACATTGAGTTTTTGTTTCTCCGTATTCTATTTCTTTTATGTGTCTCTGTGCCCGTGAAGATTGTTGTTGTTGCGCACACGTGTATACACACGGGCGTTAAGAATCGTGTGGTTAGAAAACAAATTCCATTATTCTTAAGACCCGCGGTATACATTAGTTATTAAAAAAGAAGAAAATTCATGTGAAAGAATATCACACCAACATCAGCAGCCTTTGTAAAACAAAATATTCTGGTATTGCATAGCAAATAATGCAATTTTGAAAAAAAATATAGAAAAAAAGAATTGAAAAGAATTTTCACCGATGAGTGCACTCATGATTTGCTTCACTGCGTTAAAAGGTGTGAATCTTTTGTTTTACAAAATCTGCTCTCACTTATCATACCTGTATGTGAAATGGTCATTCAGATTAACAATTCGTTCAACTAACAAGTCAGAAGGAGCACTATCTTGGATAGACTGTAATAAAATTAAAATTAAACATTTAAACAAGGCAAAAAAGAACAACTTTTTTAAAGTAAGATATACCGAAAAAGCCAAAAAGAATATTATTTTAGAACCAGCCGAAACAATGGAAAGTAGGCGTGGTTTGGGTGTGTTTCCTTTGCTTTCTAGAACACTTTTTCGGCCAGTGGCCATGGGATCGTGATGTTTCCTGAACTCTGCAGTAGGCATGATAAAAAGTGAGACACATACACGTTTAAGAAATAAAAATCCGAGCTACGGCCTTAGTACTATTAAGTTTTTAATTTTTCAAAGGAGTATTGGTTATTTCAATACAACAATTTCTTTAACAGCTTCCTAATTTTTCATTTCTAAAATCATTGTAAGCAATGTTCTAATGAATCTTTATTTCCAAATCATTATGTGCTGCACATAAATGACAAGTTCTTTTTATTGTACACAACAAAATCACAACAAAATGCAACACAATTTTAAAAAGTGAAAGCAAGTTTATTAATCGAGATATCAATGTGAAAGCAGTGGAAAAATATCATGTTCACTCCGTCCATATCATCCAAGGTTACGCTCTCTTTTTTAGAAGAATACACTTCTAAAAAAAATCGGGGCTCGAATCGTGAAAAAGATCATTTCCAAAAATTTCAATTATATAAAATTATTTTCGTTGAGTGTTACTTACTATGAAAATTACTTACTATGCAAACACGAGTGATACTAAATCCAAATGTTCCCTATGCATTGTTGAAGCAAAGAACTGGTCACGCCAAAAATTAGGATAAAATTAGAGACGAAACATATGTGCAAAAATAAAGAACAACGAGCCTCGGAAAAAAATATCTGATTCTTAAATAAAAAAAAGAGTGTATAGGACTATAGTGAAAGTTTCTCATTGGTTTTTAATGCAGCACTAAAAGTTAACAGTAAGGCACCGCATTTCAGAAACTTCTCGGCCCATTTTCTCAGAATAACAGTAGAAAAATAATCGAAAATATTCGTAAATAATAGAACCTTACTGATTTTTTGTAAATTTAAATTTTGAAAATTTTAAGAACTTGTAAATCATTAAGTAATTTGAAAAATAAGTTTCTTTAATGAAGGGCCTTACTGAGCTTGGTGTCTCATAATGAAGTTTCTCATATTAAAAAAAAATTCAGGTCTTAACCTACTTGGTTTTAGCTTCTTGCTTAAGTTGAGCCTTAATTTACTCCTTCGCAAATAAAAGAATTATGGGCTTCCAATGTTTGGAAAAAATGAAACCAATATCTATCCACAAAATATTTTCAATGCGCAGAGTTAATCAATAGATTAACTTAAGTATTGAAATTTTAATCCAAAACGATAACATTTGTTAAAAACTCGTTGACTGGTAAAGCATGAAGACACATCCAAATCTCTCTATAGGTTTTCCCAGTTTCAGTTCCCACCGTTTGAGCCGTAGAATTGAAAAAAGAGACACCATTAACAAATATTACAACATATGATATATAAATGTGGGGAATAAGTTAAAATATGTGCCAAAAGTGTGGGAAAAAATGGCGCATTTTTCAAAGTGTAGCAACGTATACTAAAAGTAACAAGGGGACCATTACTTTCACCACAAAACCTCAAAGGGGACCATTATGGAATCAAGGTCTTACGATATATTAATGCTATCCCTGCCCCTGCCATTCTATTGTAATTAAATTTAACTATTGTAATTAAATCATTCATGTTTGTAATTAAATCATTTTTGTAAATATTTACATGTCTGTAGGAAGTTTTAAATAACTTTAGCCTGTGAATTTTTTCTTTTTTCTCACCCAAATTATTTTCTTCTCCCAATCGGGGCCTCTTAGTTTCTTCCCCCAATCGGGGTAACTTCTTTTACATAACCACTCTGGGGTCATTGGTAAACAATGTATGACGTAACAGTTTCAGAAAGTAAATCAGGACAGAATGCTACACTAATTCAAGATATTTCAACGTAATTTTCCCTTTTGAATTAAGTTAATTTGTTTGCACAACCCCCTGTAAAATTAAACTTATATGGGTTATGCTTGGTAATTGAAAATAAATCCGGGCGCAAAATGGTATAAAATAATAACAAATACATACCTGCAAGAAAAGATTTATGAACCAATTCAGAGAATATTGATACATTGGATCTATGTTTGCCAAGTCTGATATTGTGAAAAACAGGATCGAAGAATGTTTTGCAACCTGTAGAAGAAATAAAAAAAAAAACTTGGTATCATATAAGACTGCAATCCGTTCACAGTTTGAAACAACACAACCGGGGTTAGGTAGAGGAAATACATGAACCCAAAATGTACCGGATTGTGTCATCAAAAGTTTTGGACCGGATTGAACCTACCATACTTCAAGGTATATGTCGTGAGTATAAACACAACTTCCAGATAGATTAAGCTCCTAAAATACCATGTTTCACGTTGCCCTATTTAATATAAGTTTGCGTACGTTTTGACCCATGTTTAGAAACGTTTGATTTAAAACCCTACCCTAATGGATGGCACATAACCCCAAATATTAGGGTGTAACTTCTCCCAAACACAGTATTCTATTTCTTTCGATAATGAAGTTAACTAAAACTGCTGAAATGTTACAAGGAGTCAAAAATCTTCATGAACTTGAAAAACGAATTGAAAATAAACTAAATCATGAATCGTTAGTTTTAATATAAGTTTATACGTTTTGAAAAAAGTAATCTTCTTAATTAATGTTACCCTGGTATCCAGAGTCTCTATAAAAAATGAATTCTTTTCTCTTTCTTTATTTTTTCCTCTTTAATTTTTTTTCTTAATTATTATGTTTTTTGCTTTTTTATTTTTTTCTAAATTATTTTGTTTTTCGTTTTTTCAGGCTCTGAATACCAGGGTAAATTAATGTACAAAGAACAATTCTCACCGGTTTATAACCATTCCGAGTTTGGTCAATCTCGTCTTCTGTCATTGATGTGATCTCTTGTTTGAGCGTTATTTCCTCAGATAAAATTTTACTTGAAGATAAAACCTTTTATAGAAAGAAAAACAGACAAAAATTAATTAAGATTTTGAAATTATCTAGCTCAGTATTTGGGAGTGAAAGTTTATGAGTGCATGAACTTTTATATGCTCGGTTGAAAAGTAGTTTCTGATCAGTGCGATATTCCGTCTATTAGTAAAATGGCCCTTCTTCCCCGATTCCCCATTATTCCCCCGTTCCATTCCCTGATTACCCGTTCCTCCTTTTAGTAATAGCCGATTGTTGCCAGTTATCAGTTAGTATTTTTTTATCTTGATCAGCAAAACTAATTTATATTTCTTTGAATGTTTTAATCATTTAAAGAAACAGGTGAATTTTAAAGAAGAACAAATCAATTTTAAAGAAGAACAAATCAAAACTAAAACTCTTGATTTTTTTTAGCAATCTTCAAATGTTTGTAAAATTGTACTCACCATTTTTTTAATTTTATTATCGCAAATTCTTAATATACCACAAATGTTAATAAATTATATTCATAAAATCGATTTATGTACTTGCCTCTATGGCAGTTTCATCTTCCAAAATATCTCCTTTTGATGAAGATAAAACTTCAAGAATTTTGTCTTCAATATCTTTAAGCTAAATTAAAAGTCATACACATGAAATCTAAAAATCATATATTGACTGAGTGGCGTAAAATCATGTCCCCATGTTTGCAAATCTTGCTATAGAGAAACTTTAGTTTTGATAATTCTGTTCTTGCTTGAATTTGATATAAGAAATAACATAACTTTGTTTATGAAAATCTATTCAATAATCACCGAGTTATTTTCAATAAAACCAAAAATGAAGGATTTTTGTTGCTGCTGAAAATACTAGGTTATATCTTTGAGAAAGGGATTAACGTTGGGTTTCCCTTAGTATATAGCTCAAAGATTACTTTGTAGATGTTGGCAGAAAAGGTATCAAAATTTAAGTTGAAGCCTCTTACATCAACGTTAAGCAAAAACAAAATTATCAAAACTAAAGCTCCTCCATGGCAGCTCTCCAAACGTGGAGATATTTTTAGGGCCGCCCGGTACTATAACTAAAAAACAAAATAATACACAAAGTATGTTCACCAGAATACCAGCCTTGCAAAATTTAAAAGTACATTAATTTCATATTAATTTAAAACAATTATTTTGGAAAATCTAATATATCAAATTGTCCATACACGACAAGAATTTTAGTCTAAAATTCAACAAAATAGACATCAGCACCTGAAAAAATTCGCTCACCTCCTTTTTGTTTTTTGCACTTTCCAATATCAATATATTCTTCTTCTCCTCCAATTCTGGCTTCTCTCGGGCAGCTACGATTCCAAGAAGTTGATCATCTAACCCCATTGGAGTTATCATGAAATTTATCAGCGTTACCTATTTTTAATAAAATATTATGAGTCAATCAAAACAACTTTAAAAAAAAAAACTAGATCTACACCTCAGGCAATCCGACGTTCAATATAATCTGACACCTTGCGCAATCAAACAAAAGTTTATGCTTGATTTTTCAATCTGTGAAGTCGTACGTGCAATCACACCTATTTTACCATCCTCACTGTGCAATCAGACACTCAATCCGGTTGATTGCACTATCAGGACAATCGTGTGCATTTAATTGCACGTTTGATTGCACGTCTGATTTTCAAACATCTTTGTATGTTTTCATGACTGATTTCACGTGTAATTCCACGTTTGATTGCAGGGCTCAAGCTGGTGGCATGATTTCATTTCGGTTTTTCGTGCCAAAAATTAGAGATTATTTGTGAATGTACACCATACTGAAATATCACAGCTCGGAGTGTGTTTATCGGAGTATATCGAGCATACGTTTGATTTCGAGTATCATTCAAACCCCACATTGGTACATTTTCATGTTATTCTTTCCCTTTGCGGGCAACAACTACAGCTGCAAAAAGCTAGAAAAGAAACCAACGAAACTTGTCGATATTTGAAAATTTTTTAATATAACGAGACTGCATGTGTAAAAAGTTCCCAACAGACAAAGTGTTACCACACAAAAATATCTTTCTCTGAAGCAAAAGAATACACAAACAAGCAACCACGAGCACAACATCTTGCAATGTCAAAACTAATAATTTTATAATAAATAATTACCTTCACAGAGACTTCAGGTAGGTAGTGTGGATTGCGGTGTTTTGTTGTGATATACATTCGAAAATCCTTGTTAATAAATATAAATTGATTTAGATACAAGCAATCATGGCATGAAAATAAAACATGAAGCAATTGTATAATTTGAATTTATGTCATTCATTGATTTATATAATATGTACCGTATATCATGAAAAATTTATCTTTAATTCTCTTAAAACAAAGGAAGGTCTATAATCTTTTATGTGGATTCTTCGTCTGATAATTTTTAAATTTACTAACTCTCTTCAAAAAATCGTCGCAACTTCAAATTTTCATAAATGGTTTAAATCTGCTCAGAGTAGGAAAAATGTTGATTTCATCCACCTGAATCTGTTTACATTTTCAAATTAACCAATGACATCATATAAATCTCGTTACATGTTTACCTGTGATGAGATTGATTGCATTGATTGGCTATTTTCAAAATGTAAACAAACCAAATAGCTAATCATATCACAGAAATCTCAGCACATTTTCCCTAATATTGTCACTTTATTGGCTATATTCAAAATGTAAACAATTAACTGGCGAGTAAAATACAGATTTCCTTAAAGCTACTTTATTCAACTTACCACTGAATATTGAATAACATTTTCACCAATTCTGATATAATCAATGCCTCCTTGCTTGAAAATTTGTTTCAGTAGTACTGGCTCAAGAGCTGCATCAAGTTCCTCTCCGACGTTCTCAATTAGCAAGGGTGACCCAAACTATAGTAATATATACATCGAATACACAATATTACATCATCATTCGTCATAATGGTTGTATGTTTGTATGTAAGAATGAATATATGTATGTATGTATTTTTATGCCATTGAATTAAAAGTTTACAATATATTTTCTAAAAAAAAACAAAAATAGTTAAAATTACATCAAAATTTATTACAAAACCACATACCCCTAAACTAGGGTGGATAGCATTAAAAGATCGAAAGACTTTGATTCCATAATGGTCCCCTTAGAGATTTTTGTGGTGAAAGAAACAAAAATGCAGTTATATCTGTTGAAGGACTCTCGAGGTGTTTCTGTTTAAGTCTTTCACGTTTATATATGGTTAAGAAACATTTGCTAAAATTATTTTCTATCCATCACCATTCTCCTGAGTATACTTTCGTCTATTCCAATCAGCCTTGCTAATTTCCTCCAACGATCCAAATGATTTTCAGAATGGCAAAAGAGGAACTGTTTCTGAAGACGTTGGTTGTTTAGGTGAGTTATATGAGCCACATATTTTAGAAACTGGGCCTCTCGGATAAATGTTTTATATCTGTAATTCTAGTGATTTTTCTCACTCGTTGATTGCACAATTTGAAAGCCCAATCAATTTCTTCTTTTGGCATGCTGGTATATATTTTGTTCTTGGGGGAATTATGGCGCTTGAGTCCACCATATTACATGCTTATATAAAACTTTCATCTGAAAATGTTCTTTCAAAATTCCAACTGCTTCAACATAATTTTTGAGTTTCAACTAACCTGAATGCTGTTCTCGATTGTTCTCATGTAATTTTTGTCAGACAACTTTATCACCTAAAAAATATATGTAATTACAGTTAATTCTCTGATAAAAAGTACAAATGTTCACAATCAAAAGAAAACTTAAGAACAGTTCTTAGAATATCAAACACAAATCCCAAGACGAGAATTATTAAACTTTTTTAAAATAAAAGATTGGCTCAAAATTAAACTGGAGAAAGTCTCGGGGGGAAAAAGAGAGTACTTTATTGTGACTTAGACCAGAGGACTTTCCGCCACACTTTTGTCAGATTTTCCTTATATATGGGTAGGCTTTTCGCCTGTTTCAGCACGAATAATTAACACGGGTCATTTCTAAAAATTTGGGCGGTAGGTCTGTCACACTGAGCTGCTTCTTACCCCCTGAATTAAGTATGATTAATTCAACCAATATATTGCAACAAACACAGAAACATCTAAATTTCCCAATTTCTAAAATGATACCTGCAAATTGTTAGATTTTTCCATATTTTTAATCCATTTATTTGCTTGGCCTTGCGGATCAATCATTAGAGGCCATCTGTGTGAATTTGAAACAATCATAGCATTTTCTTCAGAAAACCTACGAAAGATTGATAAAGCTTAAAAAAGAAACTATTTGTAAATCAGTAATATATTTCTATCAAACCATCAATAAGTTGCTCCTTAAATATAAGCAAATAGTGTGATGCAAGAAGATGCATTTAATCTACAAATGCAAAGATTAGATCACGGGCTTTCCGAATCGTGGTGTGTGTTTTCTACATTTTTGTGTTTGGGTTCCCATCACCCATGCATTTCATTGTGTGTTACAACCCATGTATGACTATATGTTTGTGTGTTTTCTACTTTTTGGTATTCTTATTACCCATGGATTTTTATTGTGGCTTGTAGGACGCAATAAAAATGCATGGGTGACGAGGAGCCAAAAAATACCTTGACACAAAAATTAAAACATACACAACGATTCCTAAAGCCCGTGGTTGAATTAAGCTATTGTATCAAAATGCACAACACATAGTAATGGACAAGAGCAGATTTTGTAACAATAGCAAAATTAGCACTCCAGTTTCAAAGCAATTTACCATCGAAGAAAAAGCGAATTCTCTCAAGCAGAAAATCAAAACAAACAAAGCCATGTTTTGATTTTCTCCTTGAATTCGCTTTGTCTTTAATGGTTAATCGTTTTGAAATGGTGTGTCGATTTCACTATTGTTACAAAATTTGTTCTCGTTTTTGTAAAGTGTCTCTTTTAAATGTCTCTGCACGAGCAATATATATATAATTTACTATAAAACAATGGATTTGGATTTCACAAATAACAATACCATTTGCAATCGGAATTAATCAATTTCACAACTTTTGTGTACTCGATCAAATTAAACAAACACAGAAAAAAAACATTGCGATTTCGCTTGTTGTAAATTATTTAGTTGCATTGAAAGATGCAAAACGTATTCTTTGGGGTTCCAAATCTTTTGTCTTCGAAATTCTTTAATTAGTTTTGCTGATCATAACTTTTTGAAACTAAAACATACTGAAATATTTGATTAGCAACATCAAATGCACGACAAATGTGTAATATGTGTAACTATAAATATGTCTTACATATCCACAGGTAGACCAAAAATATGCCACTGCCTCGTTACAACAGGATCCCCAAGAGTGGCGCCCATTGAATATCGTTCGGATGTTGGAATTTCCTTTTCCAAACAAAGGTCGTGCCATTGCTTCACGCACAACTACAAAAAAAGAAAATGTTTATATCATTAGTTTACCATTACTTCTCTTCTCGTTAAGAATTCTTCACTCTTATCGTTAGTTTACCTACTTTAAGAGCTCCTTGATAATTCAGTACATTCTTCGAATCTACGGCTTTCTGTTGCAATACTGTGCTTTATTTTATTTTCTTGCATTTTTTGAAAGCATGTAAATTAGTAACTTGTTGTATTAAGTTTATTTAGTTGGCTCCATAGATCAAATTTGTTTTCAGTCAATTTACACATAAATCTGTGCAGTTTAGAGTGGTAGCTAAAAATAAATATAAATATCAGCTTGCTAAAATATAAAGATCGCTGATAGTCATTATCACACAAACACAGACCTTTAACATGTGACAAATTCTGTCTTTTGTGACTATCCAATATTTTCGATAATTGATTGATAGACGGGCTTCGATAAATTCCAGAAACCTGGAAACTAAGTTACCAAGCACTTTTCCGTGCTGGCGAGCACACTTTGTTCTAAATATAATATCATTCTAAATTACGAAAAAGAAAACACAATTTTGCAAAAATCGTTATTTTCAGATACATATGTCAATCAGATAGTCTGTGGTTACTTCATATGTCAATCAGATAGTCATTAACAAAACTTAACAAAAAAGTGAAAAACGCACATTAAATAGAGAGCTTGGATCATGCTCGGTAAGTTTATCAAAAGTATTTGAAATCATATAAAATGGATTTTATTTCCTTTGGCCTCCTTGTAAAACGTTATCCATCTTCACGTTCGGAGTTTCTCAAAAGACACAAATTATACATTTTTCCATTGAAAGTGTGGAGGTTTCTTTTGTAACGCGGAATACCCTATTTATCAGTTATATTTTTGCTGATGAGTTCCCAAAGGACACAAATTATACATTTTTCCATCCAAAGTGTTATTATTTTTTATGATGCGAAGACCGTATTTATAGTTGAAAGGCTGTTACATTTTTTCAAGCGCATTTTGACACAATGTTAGGTTCCCAAATACAAAAATTGGAGCTTCAAACATAACTATGAAATTTGTCATCCAGTATAGATTTCACACCTTTCAGCGTAACCGCCAAACGAATCACAATAAACAAAACCTTTCATGGGTTTTCCTTTCTTCGTGTTTGTTTTCATTTGATTGAGTGCATATAAAGGTGTGAAATCTATTATTTCTGATTGTAAATCACATTGTTTGAACAAGGGGGGATTTTGTAAAACAACACATTGCAGTTTCAAACATGAAAATGAAATTTGTCACAGTAAAAAGTAGATTTTAACATCTTCAACGCAGCCAAGCTAATCAAAATAAATAAAATCCTCAAGTTTAATTTGTTTTGTTTTGTCTTTGTTTGATTTGATTTGATTGAGTGCACTCAGAGTGGGAAATCTGTTCTTTCAAATCTTAATTCGCATTGTCATGTTTGAAGCCGCAATCTTTTGTTTACAAAATTCCTCCTGTTTATCGTTTGTCATTTGCGAACTTAAAATATATTGCTTTGCAAAATTTCCTCTGGCTAATCTTTTCTCCCGGGCAGTAAAATTGGGTTGAAAGATTTTGTCCCAAATAATCCGGTATAACTGTCCCATAATTAATATCAAAGCGGAGCGATACCGGGGTGAGCAATCACTATCATTGAATGTGTCAATGTACCTGTCTAAATTCCATGGTAAAGGCACCAAGATATGCAACAACTCCAGCAGAAAGCAAAACATCTCCAACAATATTGTGATATGTTTCACTCAAATCTTCAGCAACCTGTTAACCAAATAAAAAACATATTTAGCCAATTTTGAACAAAATTATTAAAAAATAAATCTGCTAAAATCGCTTAAAAAGAGGGGACACCCGGGATTGAACCAGGGACCTCTCGATCTGCAGTCGAATGCTCTACCACTGAGCTATATCCCCATGTTTAAATCCAACAAGAAACAGGTATATGATTCCTCTCAAATATACCGGTGCTTTATTCGTTTTTGTCTAACAGCAGGTAAAATAGTAGAAGTTGACTTTTGTATGTTTGTGTGAACTCTTTCGCCACAAGAAGCTAGAATCATTTCAGAAGCTTCTTTTATGAAAGAAAAACAAAAATGTAATCGGAAAAATGATTCGAATAGCAAAGTTATATAAATAGCACTGCTGACTTCCTCCGAAAAGCGATACGATAGTAACGCTATTGCGGAGGAGCATATGTTTTGATATTTTTATTTTTACGCGGGTCGTATAGACGAGGTGTTAACTTAAAGATTAATACATTGCTTGGCAACATCCATTCAATAATCGTCGAGTTACAACGAATGGAAGTTACAACTTTATTGTTTCTGCTAATCCTTATGGGCTCGATAATGAACATAAAAGTCAAAATTAAATGACAATTACAGATGTATTTCTGAATTAATTCTTTAAACTAATATTTCTGATGTTTGAAATTTATATGAAGTCAATATTAATGGACGAGTATGCTACGTTGTGAATCAATCAGTCATGTTATAAGGTATCCTCGACTAAGTGAGACAATTTCAATGCACCGTTGTGGGTTGCCGTTTATCAATAATCTTTTAGGCTCCTGTGCCATTAACAACCAAGTACATAGGAAAAACAACCATCTGGTTATGAGGAAACCATAAATTTTGGTTATCATTCGATAACTCATTGACTATTCAGTTGATTTTGCCAACTAACAAGGTGAAGATACCTTTAAGTTGAAGTCTCTCTAATTAAACATAATCAGAAACAGAACTATTAAAGATAAAACGCCTGCAAAATAGCTTTGCAAACGTGTAGAGTTTTTCTGGAAAATCGGGTAATTCCTTTAAATACAGCTACAAAAATCACAGTGAGTAAAATTACATAAATTATTCTCTATGTGTATTCATTTCCATTTAATTTAGTGCACTGAAAAATGGAAAATATATTCTTAAAATGGATAATTGCTTCGTCGTGTTGAATCACTGAACTTTTTATTTGACAGAATATTATCTTGTTGGTTGAAGCATCTGAAAGTGTTCGTTTTATGCATGGTTAAAATGTACTAACATCCAAAAACATTCCAATCAAACCAAAAAGAAAATTGACAATGTGTACATCATTCTAGTAGTCCTTTATGGCTTAGAATGATCAACATGGAATGAAAAATCACTGAAATGTTTAGGGGTCTTCCAGAACCACACAATGCGATTTATGATCAATAAAAGACTCCTAGACAAATGCAGAGTCACAGAACTAAGAGCAAGTACAAATTTAGTGCTACTAAAGGAACTATTGAAACTACGAGAATTGAGACTTTTTGGACATATTAAACGGTAGAAAAGGGCCTGGCGAAAGTTTGCCTTGAAAAAAACGCTAAGGAAAAGAGAACACGAGGAACACCGAAAAGAAGCTTAAAGACGATTAAAAATTGGAACGAATTACTCAACACTCAACTTGAAAACTCAAGATAAATTATACTGGCGAAAATTTTGCCATAATGCTACGTATTCTGCTTCTAGCGGAGAAAAAGTTAAATGTATCAACTCGCTGATAAAAAATGTTATTTATTGGCTTTATGTTATTGTGAGGTAAGAAACAATATTGGGATATGCTTCACTCAAATCTTCAGCAACCTGTTTACCAAACAAAAACGTGTTTTGCCAATTTCTCAAAAAAAAGTATTCGAAAGAAATTTTGCGAAAATCGCTTAAAAAGAGGGGACACCCGGGATTGAACCAGGGACCTCTCGATCTGCAGTCGAATGCTCTACCACTGAGCTATATCCCCATGTTTAAATCCAACATTAAACGGGCAAATGATTCCTCTCAAATATACCGGTGCCTCATTCTTTTCTTGTAAAACAGCTGGTTGCATCTGAAAGTGTTTGTTGCTTTGTACATGACTAAAGACCCATTGCTAACCAGCGGCAATTGCGGGGGGAAATTACCCAGGGTACATTTCTTTGACGACTTTCTTATAATCTGACTTAGTAACAACCATGGTACGTTTTGGCTTAGTAACAACTTATCACTAATCAGCAGTGGAGAAGGCCGTGTTTCCTTACTTGGTTGCAGAATTAATTTGTTTACTGGATCCACCTCCATTGGAGAGCCGCATAAATATGTTTTCGCTATTTGTGAAGTGAGCTTGTTGCAGTGTGCTGTTGTTACGTAGGTGCGCAAAGGCTGCTGGTTAGCAATAGACTTTAAAACTCACTGATGAAAAACGTTACTTACTGGCTTAATTTCGCTGTGATGAAACAGAGGCGAATTTTGTAATAATAGTGAAATTGACACGCTAATTTCAAAGCGATTGTCCCTCGAGAACGAAACAAAACTCTCTCAACTGGAAAACGATAACAAAAAATTTGCGGAGGAGATGTTTCCTTTTCCAGGTGAGAGAGTATCGCTTTGTTCTCGAAGGATAATCGCTTTGAAACCAGTGTGTCAATTTCACTATTGTTGCAAAATTTGCCTCTGTTCTGTGAGGACATGAAACTTGTGAAAACGTAGCTTTATCAAGACATACCATAACCCATCTTGTTCGTTCACCGCCAAGGCCATGTAGCAGCTTTTCCGCACGAACGAGTTTTTGCGAGCAAAGATCAATGTTTCTTTCCAGTTCCTATTAAAAATAACGCAAAAATAAAAGTCAAGTTGTTAAAATTGGATTAGCTCATGTTTAATTTTAACAAACGTTTGAAAATGAAAATTGAGAACTTCAGGAAAACAACAGCACTGGAAAAGTACAGAAAATAGCTAAAATTAAATTTATCAAATTGAGGCACTGGTAACATATACAGTATCACATACACGTATTTTTAATTTATAAGAAACTGGATTACAAGAAACCAAGTACTCGGCTCCTCAAAAAATTAAGAAACTTGAGTACTGGAAAAATATTTGCAAAGAAACTTGTTTAATTTTCATTTCCATAGATTTAAAAAACTTGCTGGTTTTCTAGCTGTCTAGTGCTTGTTTTGTTCTGTTTTGTAGTTGTGTTGTGTTTGCAAAAAAATGTTACATTAAAAATGAAATTCAGATTGTCCTTCTCGAGGGCAGAAAGCAACTAAATTCTGCTCAAAACTGGTGTTAAATATATTATCATAAATGTAAGATTTCTCTTACAAAAAGGTGCCCATTTAAGAAACTTTCAGTGCTCAAAAGTGGAAAACCAAATTCTTAGTTTCTTATAAAAAAATACGTGTACACGTAAATTTCCCACAACACAACATGGGTTTTAAAACACGATTAATGTTGTTCGTACAACATGCTCGCTAGAGAGAGAGATAGGCCTCGCGAGAGACAGAGATGGGCGCATAAAAAGCCTCGCAGCAAAGGTGCAACTGTTTCACAAGATAAGACATAGGACACGGTAAAGAGCACGTTGTACGAACAACATTAATAGTGTTTTGAAACCCATGACCACACCATGGATTCGTCTACTCTACGTTACGGGGATCACAAAAGAGTCAAAGTTTAGGAATTAAAATTTTCACAATAAAAAACAATGCTAGTTCAAGTGCAAATAAACAATTAATGCATCACAAAATCCCTCTCAGTTAATTTTCCTGGGCCCCATCTCAAGCTACCGATTTGCCCCAGATCTCATGTTTTGGCCCCTATAGGAGTTTGCCCGTGCCCTAAAAGCTAGGCAAGTCCACATCAGATTAAAGGTATTGCAATATAGGTCTTTCAAAGAAGAAAATTAAAGCTTATCTTATCAACTAAAAACTCATCAAAGCTCTAAACAAAGACTGGCAACAACAACAACAGTAACAGTAAAGAATGATGTAGTATTACGTTGTTCAAATTTGTGTCTTTCCTATTAGGAAACTTTTTCGAAAAAATTTAAAGAAATTTCAGATCCCATGTTTATTCCTTGTTTTAGGTTTCAGACCCCCATAAACATTTATGAAAATAATTTGAGATCTTCTCAACACATCAACTGAGAAATTATGTTCAAAACATTTTCTGTCGTGTTTTTGTTTGCGATGCTGAGGATGGTGCAACGTTGGTAAGTAATACCCCACAGCAGTTGAAAGATGAAACAAGAAATTCTTCTAAAGAAAAGCAAAATCTTTGGTAGTTTTGAAACCCCATCACGTAATTACATGCGCATTTTCAGACCCCACCTTCATTCTGTAGATAAAGCCCCATCCCGTCCATATTTGCTTCCACCCTTTCCGTGTCGTAATTAATGACCGTTCCTTTACATAAAGTAATAAGTAATATGTAAAAAGGTTTTCTCATTACGATTAGAAGTCTATCTAATGAAGGGTTGTAAGAGCATAAGTTGTTAAAAATGGTCTTGAACAAATAATTTATTAATAAAAAAATCTAACCTCTTTTTTCGTTGTCTTTGATGTGAAGTTATCGTTCAAAGATTGAAACTGAGACAAGATTTTATTCAATTCTGCTCGTTTCTCGTTCAAATCTTTTACAATCACACCCAGTTCAGTTTCTGCTTGTTCTAATCTTTTCCTCTTCGGAGCAACGAGCTGAAATACAAATAATTTTATGAAAACGAAAACGAAGCAAACAAGAAATTGTCAAAATAAATCTCTGTTTCCGACTTTGCTTGTAAGTACACCCCCGTCTGTACTTGTAAGTACACCCCGTTTTAGTGTACAGTTTAGTGTTTCTTGCCCCCTGGGTAAAAAGCGTCGAAATTTTGTCCTCGGACTGTTTTAACATTAATCTGACAAAAACAACGTTAACCGCCAAAAAGCTTGAGAAAAAGCTGACAATCACAGTTTACAATCACAGATTTGAATCCAGTTCACGGAGCAGCAAACTACAAAACCCACAGCCAACTCAGTTGTCTATCCTTTATGAGGTTGGTAAAAAGAGTACCAATGTTTAATGTTGTGGTAATATGTTAAAACAGACCAGGGATAGGAGTAGCATCCACCCCAATTTGAAAATATAGCGTTTCACGAAAGAGGAGCCTTCCAACGAGCTTCCTACTTCGATTTCTCTTATTCTACCTGTCTTACGTTCTTACTCCAAGTGTTTTTATTTTTATTACGTCGTCCCTCGTTCCCCTGTGACTGTACAAATCAAAACACGGAATGTAAAACCAGTAAAGCAAAAATAAATGACAAAGTAGTAAAATTGATCTTTACTTTTCATGAAGCCCGTGCTGTTACGCAACTCATAAGAATGGTACCTTTACAACTCGATCATAAACTTCTATTGCTCTAACCCAGCTGCATAACCCTTCACAAGCAGATGAGACGTTTTTGATCAACGAAGGATGAAACTCTTTATTGCTTGTGTATTTGTCTCGAATTTTCAGCATTGCTTTTCCCGAGACATTGTCTTTGTCAAAATCTTTCAACGATTCTAGAAATTTCATTTCACCAAGAAGCTGAAAACGAAAAAAGAAGAGATTTACACTACACATCAAAAGAGAAACAAGAAAATAAAAGGAGATATTGGAGTGGTTAATGTGCAGATGATTTGTCTCTCTCCAGTTATTGTCGTGTTAAAATCTTGCAGCTGTTAAACAAAATCACATCGCATTTACCAGTGGCACAGGAACCTATAGGTACCCCAATTCTGTCTTCAAGTTCCCCTTTCCTTTTTAATATATAGCCAAGTGTGCCCTTGCTTCTGAAGATTTTTGTCTGAAAAGTTCCTATTTTCTGTAAGATATGTAACCAGATGGAGACCAAACGTGTCCATTTGCATGCTCGCTAACCCTGTTTCATTTTTCAGTACTTTACTTACGTGCCCCAAAAAAAGTTCCTACGCCTCTTGCATTTACGTTATTTATCTGAAAATAAACTTACACGTTTTTATGAGAAAACCGAGCTCCAGCCAGTCAGCCTGAGGCTGCTGGTGTTTCTCTCTATTTCGCTCCATTCAAGCCTTAAGCGTTGCTCATTTTTGTTCCTATTTTTCCTCATAAGTTTTTATTTATTTATTTAGTTATTTTTATTGATATTGTGATTGATGTACAAAGTTGGGGAAATTGGTAAAATTCCAGAGGGGGTACTTCTATTTAAACTTGGTCAAGGCTCCACTAGTAAAAGTTTCTTAATTTTGGACCATTTTTGACCAATTTTCACTAGTAAAAGTTTCTTTTAAATGAACTTTTTCACTAAGTTTCTTTTAAATGAACTCTATCACAAAATTGGGTAGATATTGTGCAGGATAAAAAGTCTTCACTGGATCAATCTAGCGTCATGTCCACTTGATTAAAATCATTAAGTATTATGTAATCTTCACTCAAAATTTCAAAAGGCTTTTTAACTCTTTGAGATTAAGTAAGATTAAATTTGAAATTAAAAAAGGGCACTTCTGTTAATTTTTTAAAATTAAAAAAGGCATTTGTGCCAATTTTTTTTTTAATTAAAAAAGACACTTTTTAAAATTGTTTCAAAATTGTAACATTACGATCTTCGAGAAAAAGGGCCCTTCAATCTATTTTTCGGGACAAAAAAGGGCACTTCAAAAAAATTCGGGATTATAGAAGGGCACTATTCATCGGAGTAAAAAAGGGCACATTTTCCAATTTTGAGGGTACTGTTTCCATGCTTGCAAAATTTATCTGGGTCACATTGAATGACGTTATGGAATGAAAAACGTCAACAAATTAAAATTTCTTGCAAGTGCAAAATTTAAAATAAAGAACTGAAAAAGAGCCACGAAACTTTGTCCCTAGTAAAAATTAATTTTACTGCAATAAAACCACAAAATACTAGAAAGGCAGGAAGCCTTTAAAAAATATTTGAAACATGCTTCATTTTGTCATTCAAGTATCATGCAAAACAGCTGAAAATGAAAAAGTGCCCATTCTTAGTAAGAAGGCAGTAAATCACAAATCACAAAAACACATTTCAGGAAAAAAGAACTCTAATAATTTCCAAAACTATTTTTCATTAACATTTTGAAAAATAAATTGGTGCCGTTAGATTAAAATAAAAAAAGAACAAGTTGACATAACGAAAAGACTAAATTTTAATTTTTTATGGCAAAACAAATAATACATAAAAATACATGACAAAAACAGAAGTTTATTGAAGACATTTGACATAGGATCCATGAAACAAAACGGAAGGTGATCGGATTATCTGTGTCAGGTGTAATTTTTAAATTTTTTACGATAAATCAAACATAATATCATTGATAACAATCAGTTTAAGTATAAAAATATATTTTTATATAAAGAGGTATATATATATATAAAAGATCTTGGTAACATTAAAATGGTTCTGAATCTTAAAAATATAATAAAAAAGACATTATGAAATAAAATTTATGAAATACATTCACAATATATACCAAAGTTTTATCTCCCGGGGGAGGGGGTGCATCCTGATATTTGGGTACGGGTATGTGTCACTGATTAGGATGGGTTTCAAGGCAATAAACTCCCAAACATGGGTACAATTTTTAGCAAAAATGCTTTAAGTTGGGTTAGATATTAAAAATTGTCCTTAATGTTGGATGATTTGGAATGAAACATTATATAACATTATTGGGTATACAAGACAATTTTAACATTCATGGTGGGTGGGTTTACAAAATTCCTGCGGCTTACTTCCGTCCTACCGGGGGACATGTACCCCCCCCCTCTTCCGGGTGTTAGTAACGATTTACGAAATATAAAATGTACAAAATACATACGAATCAAAGAAAACATATCTTTAAAAAGTAAATAAAAACAAAACAAGAAATGAATCTTCGTTCTTATTTTCCCACTCTCCGCATCCTTCCAAATATATCAACAAATACATGTTTAGAAAAAAGATAAAAACGCTGTTTTGGCAAGAAATATCCTTTCGCGTCACAGTTAGGGTCCATATAGACTACGGCTTAAAACAGCATGTATGCCTGCCCAAAATTCTAACAAGTACCAAATTATCTAATTTCCGGCTTGCTTTTATGGCGCACGTGCAACATTAGTGGAGCAGCAGGGTAGCTGCGGCATCCTATTATCATAATCTTTCGATGATTTGATACTTTTTCATGAATCAAACTA
>JAYJMH010020960.1:8243-19604 GCA_036873815.1 Phacellophora camtschatica
TTTAAGTTACTTGGAAATGTATTTTACATTATCTTTGCTTTGAAATGACATTATGTTTGTTTAAGCATTAAATTGGTTCTGCCATAACTTCCTGCTTCAAGTTACCAATGAATGAAACTTGCATCCGACGTATTGTTAAGCGTTACTGACGGCCATTTTATTTTCTTGCTCTATTTGATAGTAAACTGGTCGAATGGCCAAATGATTAAGGCGCTCTGTTTCGAAGCCAAACTCTCTGCAAGAGCTCGGGCTTTCGACAAGTTGTCGCAGCTTCTAACCACAAAACCTACAGCTAACTCAGCTGGAGTAAGTGGTTATCAAACCAGGGAAATGAGTGACGCTCTCCCCTCTGCCATGGGTGGTGGTCGAAAAAGGAGCCTTCAGGTTTCCTTTGACCTCGTGGTTGGCCTACTCACTTACTATTTAAAAGTTTTGTTTCATATCTTTTAGCATGGTTGGTGGTCGAAAAAATTGGCAAGCACTTGAGAGTCTTGTCTATGAGAGTTTGCCCATGGAGAATTTCAGGTAGCTTTGAAGGGAATATTTTTAAGAATTGAAACCTTGTAATAGTTGGCTTTATGTTCCAGAATAACATTTTGGCTGTGCTCTTCAATTTTTGAGAATTTTTTGTAGTACATTGTTTGTGTAAAGAATTGGTGACAAACGTAACATATACGTAACAAATAAACGCGACATCTACGATAAGCATAATTGTAACATATACCGAGTGACTTTAAAAGATGTTCACACGTTTGAAAAATCACGAAAATTTGATTTATCTACCAATATAAAAAATTATTTTTTAGCAACCGTGGATAAGACCAAACTAATTTTATAAACCTTTGCAATTTTTATCACATGAAAAGATGATGTCGTAATTACGACTCAAAAAAAACCTAAATTAGAGCTACACTTTCAAAGAATTTTGTAATTCCGGTCAAAAAGCTATTTTGTTATGATTTATAAAAACATGCTATTACTTTACATAATAATTCTAAAATTTGTAACGATATAAAAAGATGGGAATCAATAAAAAAATAGACCTGAGAACAGCATGATAATTGAGAACCGCATGATAACATGCATCGAAACCAGGTCGCTCAATTTCACTGATTTTAAATTACAACCACATTGTGAAAAATACATTATCTTTTTTTAATTGTTTTTTATTTTGTAAGCCATTTTAAGTTACTTGGAAATGTATTTTACATTATCTTTGCTTTGAAATGACATTATGTTTGTTTAAGCATTAAATTGGTAAATTTGGTTTTTTTTCTAGATACATTACTGACGAAAGGATATTGTCAAATGGCTTCAAGATTCGGCAAAGAAAAGGTTACGAAATACGCAATAAGTTTATATACCGAGAGGCCCAAAAAATCTCATTTTGCAGGGCAATAGCTGTAAATCACAGAGGCTACCAATTTGGAATTGTACTCAAAACGAAGTTCGAAGTGCAAAGTTAGAGTTTGTAATATCATCTAGTAATCTGCGATCACGTTTACCTGTCCAGCACTGGAAATTAAAATAGCTCTCATTCGTGAACTTTCAAGTTAATCTGAAGAAACATAATTCATTTCCAGTGCATGTTTTGACATAAAAACAACCTGCTTATTTTAATGGCGATTTGGGAATTTAAATTGTGAAATGATTCACTGAGCAAACTACCAAGTTGATATAGGAGCAAGCAGGTTGTTTTAATGTCAAAACGGGAACTTGAAACGAATGGCGTTCCTTTAAATTGACTTGAAAGCTAAAAGTTAGGACAATTTTAATTTCCAGTGTTGGACAAGTAAACGTTATTATAGATGACTGAATGATATCAAACTCTAAGTTTGGCCTTCGGACGTTGTTTTTTGCACAATTTGAGATTTGCGGTCTCACTGGTCTCGAGCTACAGCCCTGCAAACGGAGGTAGTTATTTTTGGGTCACCCAGTACTCCTCGTTTAAATTTTGAGTTTGTTTACATTTTGAGATTCTCCAATCAGAATCAGGTGTTCACAAATACTACAAGTTGATTGGATATTTTTAATGCCAGCAAATCAACTGGTGAAAGTTATACAATATTATCTGTTACTAATCTTTTAATATTATTACCGGGTGCAGGTAGCCAAAAACAATCTCCTCGCGATAACAAAGCTGTTGCGGAGGAGCCTTAGATTCAATAATTATTTTTGCTTTGTTGTTGTTTTTGCTGGGCAAGGCTTCAACTTCAAGTTTGGTATCTTATTTGCAAAATGTGTTAAGTAATCCCTGAGCCATCCTAAAAGAAAGCCAAGGTTAATGGATTTTCTAAAACAGAATTATCAAGATTAAATCTCCTCAACAACAGTGTTTTAAACGTAATCTGTCTGGTTTTCTGACTTCAGTTTTCGACTAAGAGACCTGGGCGCCACAGAAATGGTCAGCAAAATGCTTCCCTGGCGTCCTGTACTCTCACGCGAACGCGGTCAAGTTGAGTTGACGCATGGAACCAGGCTTAAAAGTGGGGTAGGCCACCTGTATAGAAGAGGAAAGCAATAAAAGGTTTTAAATATTAAAGTTCTCTCATTTTCCAGATTGTAATTCCGAAGACATTTTGTATGAAGTAACAAATATGTGTACAACGGTTGATAACTATGGCATGATGGACTTGTGTGAGATAATAGGTGAGTAAAATAAGCTATTTTGTTTTATACAACTTAATGTTTATACAGGCAACAAGTTACAAAGATACTACTAAATTATTATACAACTGCAATATGCCACAGAGAGTATGTAAGTACAGTAAAAACCCACATACAAGAAACCTGATTGTTCATCCAGGGTATTGTTTCGTAAACAATATGCTATTGTTTCATCTATTGTTCTTTCTAAGGAATCAGCCTGGAGGTTCTTAAAAGTGTATTTCTTATATGCGGGTTTTTACTGTATCCTTTTATAAGGAGTTTTTATTACTCGACATCTAATGACTTTGTGCTATTTCATTACGTGCTTTGGCGCAGTGTAGTAAGGTCAAAATTTTGAATGGGTGAATATAAATTTGTAATACATATAGATGGGAGTTTGGTAGGCTGCCAGTCGCTGGATGGGTCTTATTGTTTCTTTGTGTGGCATAAATATCCAAGATACAAATTGCAAAAGAAACGCGTCTTCCACCAGTTGTAATGGGCTTTGATTTCTCTAGAACTAATATTTATTTCAAGACACGACTCAAGAATAAGACAAGTTTCTACATTTCAATATTATCTCATCGACCAACGAATCATTCTCCTTAGTTCTAATGCTCATCGAGATTTCTAAATACGGTTTAGTTATGAATGACATTTTAATAATCACGTGACAAACAGTAAAAGTACCGGCAAAAATATAATTTCCATGTATTCCTATTACACAGCCCCTCCTGTTTTTTTATAGGAAATTTTTTATTTCCTATTCTAAGAAATTCACGATGGAATTTATAGATTTTAAGGCTGCAATATTTTTCAAAATGTTTAATCATCTAATGTTTATTTTTTGTGTAGTAAATTAACAATTATGCTGGAAGGAAAATGAGCTCAGTCTCCTATTTTGCTCATCAGAATATTCCGTAAAAATACATCTTGTATGGATTCATTTGGTAGATAGCCTCGTTTCACCATCGTATCCATTTGGATCCGTGGCCAACCGTTTACACGTGCCCGATACGGATCCAAAGATATTCGCTTTTTAGCGTGCTCAAAAAGGAACGGATCCATTCCCAAGAAGATACGGATCCAGCCGTTCTCGTGTAAACGCAAGGCCTATAGTCACCTTTTTGGGAACGGATCCATTCCCGTGTGAACGGGGTCTCAGTCATGATATTTATTGATTTTCAAAGATGAGATCATTACATTTATCGCCAAATAATTTTTTTCAGCATTGTTGTCCACGTCATTGAGCAAATATGACAGTCAAACAGGCAATCTTCGGAATTTTCGTCCCAGAAAAATCGTAGCATTCCTTCAGGTAAATATTTAGAACATAACTACGATAGCATCAGCAGGTATATTTTAAGGTTGCTGCAACAGGTATAGTTTTACCTAGCTTTATTTCGTTTGATTGAATGTTGATCGAATCAATTCAACGTTTGATTGAATGTTGATCGAATGAAAATAATTTACAATATATGTGATTTTAACAAAAAAAAGTGTTTGAATTTTAAAATTTGCGCAACTGTTAGTTTCTAAAAGCTCTAAAATCGTGTGTAATTGTATGAATTTTTATTCCAGTTTTAATTTTGTCGTTTTACTTAAAGTACAGTCTGAATCGCTTGATGTATATTTTTGAGCGATAATATTTTAATTTTTTTCAGTTGGAGGCAAGTCGTTTGGCGAGAATATCTGCCGGTTTATTTACCAAGGAAGAAATAGAAAGCCTTCTTGAAGATCTGGCTCACATCAGTAACAGTGTCACTGACATTAAATGCCTTCACCAACGAGAGGTTGTATATCCAATGAAATAGTGGTATGTTAGATTACTCTTATTAAAATAATTATTGGAAGCCAGTTGGGGTTAAAATAAGGTGATTTACATGGCTCTCTTTTCGAACAATATTTGACAGAATATGTAACTTAACGCTACTGCATGACATGGAATACATGCTGAATACATATAACATATATGGAAATGCCCTAGATTCTCAGAAAACATGCCAGAAACGAATAATCTGATGAAAAGCAACCTCTAAAAGTTAAAAAATGCGAAAAATTGTTGAATCATTCATATTATGAAAAAGTTAGCCTGTGTTACTCCTTTACTGCATTTTATGTAGAGTAAGTGCTCCGAAATGGAGACATGGTATATTATTATTATTATTATTATTATTATTATTATTATTATTATTATTATTATTGACACAAATATCAATTATCTTTTTCATGGGTAATGATTTGGTTCTATTGTAGAATACATTTGAAGGCTTTTGATATACTTGAACATTTCTGTGGATTATATAGCGTAAATTTATAGATGAAAATATATGTAGTAAATATATGTAGTAAATATATGTAGTAAATATAGATTTAAAATGTAGATAAAAGTTATAGTTTTTAATCATGATGGGAAAACTCTAAGCTAGGATATTTGTTTTTAAGATGTGGGCTCTCTTTGTCAGTTGTCGTGAGTTTACATCATAACTTGGCCTGATCTAGAAACATCTTCCAGAAAGAACGATTCAGTTTAGCTTTTGATTTGCTTGTTCTCTGTGGCTATGATTCAATCAGTGACATTTGTAAAAAAAAACACCGAAGAAAAAAATTATTCTCAAAGCTTCAATGTAAGAATTTAATATTATTGTCTTAATTATTACTGTAATTTAAAAATTGAACTTCAATTAAAATAATTATGTTGGAATGGCTTATTTCGGTTAAAAATTATTGTCACTGTTTTGTCATAACTATTTTGCCAAAATTGTTTTATTTTCGGACAAGATAGCAAAACAGATGCGAGAGTTGATGACTGAGCACGAAAACAGATTTGTTTTTGTGAAACATTGCAGTGAAAATAAACGATAAAATAGATGAAATAATAAAAATAAGAGGATTGAGAGCATTACCAACCTTCATTTTTTATTTTGCAACGTTCATTTTGTTACGACCACTCCACACCAGCGGATATGTCTTAAATATATGGATGTACAGCGGATATACAGTCAGGACATGGGGTGCTTATTCAAGGGGGGGGGGCTTATTTAAAATCTCAACCTCATTGGGGGAGGCTTAATCGAGGAAATACGGTAAGAAACTTTGTGTACTTTAAATAGGCATCAAGGCAAATAAATTACAAGGTCCATAGTTAATTTCTTTTTTCTTACAGAGTTCTAAAATCGTTTTTCAAACTTGCAAAAATATATTGCTGCAAATACATAATATAAAGTATTCTTCAAAAGTTTTACGTTGTTCATTGTTTAATTCTCTTTCGTATCTGGTTATACTTTCTTAAATAGATTTATATTACGTAAGTATTGATTCACAGATTTAATGTGCAGGAGGCGTTTTCTATCAGTTGGAATTGATGGAGGCGTTTTCTGTTACTTTGAATGTTTTCATCCATAAATGGTATGATCTCCCACCGATGTAAAGGTGTAGCAGCAGCATTTCCTTTCGATTACGAACGGGTTCTACTGTGCAAAACGTGTTTATTCATTTATCAACTTGCTAGGCAAATACAGGTCGCTGGACGTGTTCAAGTTTCAGTGATGGAGCCAGTTAAAATCATTGTGATTTTGTTTGCAGTCGTTTTTCTTTTCTTGACAGTCATCTTCTCTGGATTATCAAACGTCGGTAGGCTTGGACGCTTACACAGAGAAACCAAACTGTTTCCAAATGATTTTGGCAGAGGGAAAGTTCTTGTGGAGCCAGTTCAGAATGTTTTTGCAGTTTGGGTATTCAACTATATCTACCAATTTGCTTGGGTATGTTATTCTTTGTCTTTAATATTTCGACCTGGCGCACCGGACATTCTCAACAAAAAGTTTTATGGTTCCTATATCTCGGCAATGGTCTTCAACATTGTGTGGATGCTCATCTGGACCCAGCGTTTCTACGCCCTTGGTTTTGTCTTTTACGTTTTGCAGGCTTTAGCCCTCAATCTCAGTCTGTATTTTGCATGCACTGGCTGTTTACAATATCTCCAGTCTTTTCCTACCGCTGATACCCGCCCTAGCACAGTAGATCTCTGGGCCGTGCGCTTATTAGTGATCAATGGCATTGCCTTCTTTGCTGGTTGGGTTTCAGTGACGGCGCTGGTCAACATGTCTGTCGTTTTCCAAATTGATTTTGATGTAGGGCAGATAGCTGCTTCAAGAGCTGCTTTGTCCTTGCTATTGGTTGGGATTTTAGTGTGGTCCGTTCTGGGGAATTTTGTCTGCGAAGTGCACACTCGCTTCATGTTCGCCGAGTATTTGGGACCGATCATTATTTTGGCTGGAATAATTAGTAAGAAGTGGCAGCACCATCACGAAGAAATTCGATCGTATGCCTTGGCCGTGTTTATCATTGATTTGATGTTGCTTATTTTTCGCGTTGGAATGATTCTGACACGAGAAACGAAGAGAGGGGCGCTGGTTTCATATCACAAAGAGCCTGGCGAGAAAGTGAATCTGGTTTGAGAACTAAGTTTATTGTTGGACAGCGGAAAACGTGAGAGTTATTCTTGCAACACTCGTGCTCACACTATGCTGTATCCGAGAAGAACAGCGTGCTCTTAAAACACAAATGCTCTTATCATTGATTTCCTTTTTAATCTCGCCAACGAACAGTTAGCCGCAGTTCTACGCAGCTTTCTCGGCAATTCTAACATGATACAATTGTCTTTATAAATATATTTGATTTTGTTTCATTCAATTAATAGAGAAAAACGATATTTTGTGTTTATTTTATTTTAACTCTTTCACGCTTGGATTTTTTCTGCTAAACAGGCAAATCTTTTGCAAGTTTTATTTTGTAGGGGGTAGCACATGCCAACCAACTAAATTTATGTGATGAACTTACGTTGAAATATCTTAAATTGATATAAAGTTCTACATGCACTTACCTCCTGAAATGATAACGTTTTACGCTGTTTGCCAATTGGCCATATTGCCATTCCCTGGGTAAGAGGTTTAACGTTTTTAACAGACTTGATTTTTGGTCATTGTAATATTGGTAAATTGATTCTACGAGCAAAGGCTTTTATGTCGTTACTTTTTGTGCGGGGTGACTTAAAAAAGACTAATGGCTTGCAGAATCATTGTGGAGGAGCTCTGAGTTTCATATTTCTCTTTTTGAATTTATTCGATAACGCAGGCTTTAACTTAAAGATTGACACCTTCTTTGATAAAAATCAGACGAAAAACCACCTAGTTTATGCCCGAAGAAAATCAAAATGTAAGTTATCTTCAAAACCAGCAAATTACCTTTTTGGCCTAATTGCTGAAAATTTCGTTTTTTTTGTCATATAAGCTTTGAAATATACATTTAAACGTGATAGATCAATAACAAAAAACACAGGATTATACGATTAAGCCTATTCAAAATATCAGAGGCTTATTCAAAATTCAACCTTTGATAGGGGGGGGGGGGGCTCATTCGAGAGGAGGGCTTATTCAAAAGTCAGCTTCCCTGAGAGTATTAACTAAAAAAAAGCATGAGTATTATCTTGTATGAAACTAAACATAGGTATGGTCGTGCGAAAAAGAATTCTTGAAAGTTTGTAACCAATGTGTTGTCTTTTTTTACTAAATCTGACTGAGTATCAAAGGGGGGCATATTCGATTTCTGTTTTGACAAAATAGAGGGGGCTTATTCGAGAGAGGGGGCTTATTTAAAAAAGCACCTTAAAGAGGGGGGCTTTTTCGAGATGGGGGCTTAATCGAATTATTACGTTAATAGAACTCAGAAAACAGGCAAACAGGTAAAAGACCCTTTGTTCAGATGGTTACGGGAAGAAAGCTGCACTATCTAAGTACTTTGTGTCATCTTGCCTTAACCAAGTGAGCAAGGGTCTTTTACATTTTTCTGAGTTTCATTTAAAGGTGCTCTGGAGCACCTTTCTGCGGCCCATGAAATTGTCTTAAAAGGGTACTCTGGAGTTTGTTATAGGGTACCGTATATGCACTGGCCTGGAGTACCCCAAAATGTACTCCAGAGCACTGTTTCCATGCCGTTTTTTCTATGCCGTTTCCTTTTTGCTGGTTTTTGGGGCTACTTTCCTATTTAAGTTTTTAATGAAAGAAATGAGTTTCTAATATAAAAAAAATGCATGTATACTAGTTGGAACACGAGCAGTTCCTTGAAAATAAGTCAAATCGAAGTTTTATTTGTTCCAGCTTGTTGCTGAAAGCATGAACTGGTAAGGGAGAGAGGGGGGGTACAACAAATTGTTAAATTTGTACGTACGTACTAATTAGATGCCGTCCAATGAAACGAGCACGTGCTGAAAGTTCGGGTCTTTTTCGCAAATGTTTCGAAAGAATTAAATATCTGAGAAAGTCTCGTCGTCTAGTTGCAGAAGTGTTTAGTTATTCAGTAGCTTCCCTGTGTACCAATTTGAGCGGAGAATATTCATACGTTGTGAAGAAAAAAGACAGGTCATTTGCCTTGAGAATACAACTAAACTAAATTAAATTCAGACATTTTATCATACAAGTTAAAACAATTAACACCAGTTTAATTTGTAGCGAAAATCCATTTTTCTCAATGTTGATCTGATACCTTAAACTTGTCACCGTCACGGTCTATTACTTCCGGCTGTAAATTACTTTCTCGTTGTTGTGTCCATTTGTTTATCTGCAGCGTTCCTGTTGCTTTTCTTGGCACTATTGGTGTCTGCTTGAAGCATATTCTCGTTGACTTCGCGACCGCTTCTGAACCAGCACATTGGTGAACTGCATCTATCTTCGGAAATTTTTCGTTTTGATCCATGTTGCTCTTTTTTACGTTTGATAACATCCAGCATTTGTCTGAGAGCAAGCTTTTTTACGAACAGCTCCTGTGCTTTTGTGAGCTTCGTTTCTCTGCGTCCTCCCTCTCCTCTAAACCAGCACATTGGTGAATTGCATTGTTCCTGGGAGCTGGACTTTCCTTCTCTTTTGTGTTTGCCGTTGGTAACTTTTACGTACGCCGTTCCGCGCATAGGTCTTTCTGCTGTGTGTAATTTTTTAATTGCTGCTTCGAAATTTCTCGTTTTTTGTGTTTTCGTGTTGTCTCTTTTCTCTTCTTCCCGTTTGCCGGGTCGAAACCAGCACATCGGTGAACGACATCCACGTTTGACATCTGTCAAAACTGTCTCGAATAAATCTATGTCGAGTGCACTGTGTCTGTCGAGCTGGTCAAAGTTAAGTTCTCGTGTGTCACAACCAGCAGCTTTGCATCCTTAAAAAACAAATTTTGATTTTGATAACTTTCATTCTCTGTGTTTTCGTTCCACAGTTTCTTAATACGGGAAGATATCAGGGACGCCGGAGTAATGAAAGGGCAAAGAATACAAAACTTTTAAAAAATTAACAACTTTAGGGCGTTACATTGTCAGTGGTGCTCATTGTAATTGGACTCATAGGGTAAATTATATACGACTGGAGGACAACCGAGTGCAAGTTTTATTTATAAGAACAGCCTTTATAAGAAACGCCAGTCTGAGATTTGAGGCAAATCTTTTAGTATCTCGAGAATTATTCAAGTTAAATAAATGGAAAATAGTCGTATGCAGGCTTTGAGCACTTATTGACCTGAAGCCCACCTTAAAGATTTAGAGAAGAGTAAAGGGTGGCAGTCCTGTAAAAAATCAGTACAAAAATAAATAGAATCCAGGCTGCATACGAATATCCAGCAAACTATTTTTATAAACAGGAAAACGTATATTGATTTGGAGGAGAAGTTGCTAAATGTTTTTAATTGTTAAGCAGAAAATAGTAATTATGATATGAACTAGAAGACCAATTTGATTAAGAAGGCAGTTTTGTATCCTTTGCCCTCCTACTGAAGGACCAGGAGGGCACTTTCCTTCTGCTGTTTTGGCGTCCCTGGAAGATACCGAGAGTAAACGTTTTCACCGTTATCGCCACGTCTTTATCTGACCAGGATTCATATTTAAAATTGCTTCATGTGTTATCGTTTAGCACACAGTGGGACAATTTGCCTTTATTTTTGAAAGAGTGTTTGTGATATCTCATAAACATATTTCTTGTTATCATTGAAATTACAATGAAACCTCCATATAACTGACACCTTTAAGGGATGAAAGTTTCTGTCCGTTTCTGGGAGGTGTCCGTTAAATGGAGGTTTAGTTAACAGGGATTGGACAACATAACGGAAATTCGCGACAACGGAAAGGTGTCCGTTGTTGGGAGGTGTCCGCTGTAAGGAGGTTTAGTTAACAGGGATTGGACCAGGGACATGTTGGGAGGTGTCCGTTAATAAAGGTTTCGCTGTATATAATACACTAGCTGTAGTGTTTGCGGGTTTTCTTCGCGAGAACTTTGAACAAGGGTAGCTATCTCTGCTAAAAAAATATTTATTTATAATTTATATACAGCCTACTTTACATTGCTCCATGATATATCATTTGTTATTTTGTAGTTAACAGTTGGTATGAATTACAGTTTTTATGCTACGAATGTATAAACTTAAAATTCAGTCTAGAAGAAAACTTTAAAATTCAGTCTAGAGTTTAACCTTGGGCATTGTGAAACGTGTCCATGTATGAAAAGGAGGAAACGCTAACCTTCGCGGGTACTGGGACACAGGGAAGAACAAGAACTCACGTCTCTTAATGTCCATAGTTTAATAAATTTAAAAATGGCATATTTGTTCAGAGATGTACGTAATATGTAGAAATATGCTTTGATTAATGTCATTAAGTTTCCAGGTGGATGAACCATCATA
>JAYJMH010020971.1:0-19588 GCA_036873815.1 Phacellophora camtschatica
CATCACAACTCGTGCTGCACAATTTTGAATCTTTTGTAATTTATCCAACAATTGTTTTGCACATCCATACAGCAGTGTGTTACAATAATCAAGTGTTGATGAAACAAACGAGTGGACCAATGATTCTGTGGCTTCTTTTGACAAGTATGAACCCCAGCGAGGAGTATGTGTCTTTGTTAGATAAAAGAATGGGACTGCAATAACAAGTGTTCCGTGTCCTAGATGCCATCATTTATTGGGTACACAAAATTGATCATTCTAAAGTTTATGAAAGTTAAATTTTTATCTTTAAATTTATGAAAGTTAAATTACTCAAACTAATTCCCAGCTTAACAAGGGTTTTTTTTAAACTACAAACTAATGACAAAACTCACCAGTAGGCTTTTAGATTTCGCCACCAGTTTTCCTAATATCTCCCACTTGTAAAAGTAAAATGTCCTTTTGGTAGAAAAACAAAAAATCGAAGAAATTCATTCGTTATTCTGGAGCCTTGAAAATATTTTTGTGCCCTTCATTGGATCCGCATGAGTAGAAATTCCTCAAAGGTTTTCCAATGTGTTAATAATGCAAGATGTTTTGATTACGAAAAGTGGAATCTTATACACAACAAGGAGGAAGGAGAAAATCAGATATTGCCTGTTAATATATCTTGCACCCAGTTGAGACCTTTTCCTACAAATATAAACTAATGAAAATTTGATGTATGTAATATATATAGGTAAAGGTGGGGATACTAACAATGTAATCGGCTTAATACACTGATGGTGAAACTAAGAATTATTAGTTTCTATAATTGTTCAACAGCAACAGCAAAATAAAAATCAATAAAAGTTACAACAACAAAATATAGACCTGAAGGGCCAGTTGCTTTGGCTGAATTATTGTAATTTAAAAAGCTGTTGTTAGAAATATTATAGATATAGGCTGTAAAATCTAAAAGAAGTTGGGTGTCAGGGTTCATGAATATGAATTGGAAAAGGTCTTTCTCATTTAAATTAATAACACGAAAAAAGGCAACGATGACGGTGCTACACGATTGATCTATTAGATGGTTGTAGTGTAAGTTTAAATAAAATTGAGTAGTAACTCCGGAAAACGGAAGGAAGATACTTTTTTGCTTGTTCCTTGGAAATAATGGGCTTTACCCAGTATAGTTCAGTTCATTTCATCAATTATGTTCCTCTACATATAATTTAATAACATAAAATACAAAAATACTGAGTTGCTCCAAAAAATGGATAATCTTTGACGGGCCACCATAAATGTGCTACGCCGATTGCGATGATTAAGTTGAAATCTACGTCAGAGGGACAATAACAGTTAAATATAGTTTTTAGCAATTTTATGATGCTTTTTTCGATAGAGTGTCGAAGAAGAAAAGGGCCAAGCCCTTATGTGTTGGAGAAAGGCCAGCCCAAAACGTTTTGAGATTATATTTATATAGGCTAAATGCAATTATATTTAACTTTAAATTTTGTTGCTTACAAATAATACGCTGCCACGTGATACACTTTTTATATTGCATATACTAAATTGTAAATTTGATCAACAGATTCTATACGAATCATTTTCCAGTACAGAATCTGCAGTTAATTATGTCAAAATTCGGTCATAGAACGCGATGCATGTTGATAAAAATATTTCAGCTGTTATCTTTCATGGAATTTTCCATTAAAATGGTCTCTTTCATCTATGATCCTTTGCAAACTCGTGTTTCGTTGCTTACTTTCTGAATGGTGAAATTCAAAGCTAGAGGCAAAGTATTGCACTATATTGCACTATATTGTGATTTTGTGAATAAAACTTTCATTTTTATAGATGAATTGCGCAACTTTGATAGTAGCTGTGTATTTAGCAGTTTTCTATGGTGATTGCTAGACTTCAAGCTCATTTTTACTTCCAATTAATTTATGTAGGTATAAGGACTGCAGAAACATCTTCTTTTGCGATAAAAACAGTCCTGAATACATTTAAATTTATCCAACTGCATCACATACATTTCTAAAGAAGCAAAGCAGAAATTTAAAGCAATGTAATCGCGATTGTTTTCATTGCCAAAGGAACAGACTACTACGATGACCGCGATACACGTCGAAAACGTATTCAATGCATGCTGATTGAAAATGACCTTTCAAGAACATGTGTGTTCGATTTTATGTCATTTTATTCTGAAAGAGTTTCTAACGGCTTTGAAGAATTTTCAATTGGTTTATTAATTGGTTTATTAACTATTTTTGGGTTTTTCAATTGGTTAATTGGTGTATTACAAAATACAAGCACTACTTTCTTGAATTGCAGCGTCGATTGTTTTTCACTATATTTTCGTGTTGTTCCTTTTGATTATTTTACAATAGTTTTAGCTGTTTGCTTATATTGTTATTTCTATGATGACATACCAAAATTCATTTTTTATGACCTAGTGACTCTCCAAAAGTATTAAAAGTTCACAATTCCTAAGAACTGTTTTGTGCGGTGAGTCAAAATTTTCTGAAATATTCAAAAGACAAGAAATTTTGGTAAAACTCAGCTTGGTTTCTTTTACCTGTAAAATTGTTCAGTCAATTTTTCCGTCCGTTTTCTAGCTACCAATATTCCCTCTCTGTTGTTGACACATTAGCTCAAGTGTGTATGTCGGCAATATTTTATTGGCTTTTAAATAGTCAAGAAAACAATCGAACAATGTACTATGAGGTTCTCAATGTGTTTCCAAAGTCCATTATTTTTATGATGTTTTCCAATAATTTTTATTTATTTGCTGAACTGCCGTAAAACAGGTATTTTACTGTTCATGTGATATGGCAACATGCGACACTACTCCTTGTTTGAACCTCAATGAACACATAAGAAGCAAGACATTTAAATTAATCTTCAAAAATATTTTTTACAAAAACTTCTAAAACTTCAAAAACCCAAAAAATAACTAAATCATAATAAAAAATCAATAGAGTATTAATCATAACCAAATCATTCTTCTAAAGCGTAGAAAATTACAAAAAAGAACTTAAAATCATGACCAAACATCTTCTTGAGCACATAAAATTACAAAAAGATCTTAATCGTGATCAGAAATCAACACAATACTGTACATTATTCATTTTGTTTATAAGCTTTTTGCAAAATCATAACCAAAAATAGAATGTTGATTTAAAACCTTGAAAAAGTTTCTTAACTGTGGATTGACATCTTATCCTTTCTAGTAGTGTATCTTATTTTTCTGGAAAAGGCTACTACAGTTTCTCATAAGCGGTTTCTTTTATCAAACAATGAGTGCACTGAACGTATGTAAGGAGATTCTAACGCCAGAGTCGTCAAACACGGTTCCATCAAACTTTGAAATTAAAAGTTTCCTTTCTGCTATCTTTACATTTGTTTTAAAATAGTTTAATTGTTTGTAGTTTACAGGTCCTGTAGTTTTTTAGCTGATAATTTGCTCTGACTATAGCTGATAATACTAGCGGGTGACTCACGCATAAATGTCCCACGTTTGCAAAGCTGCTGTGGAGGAGCTTTGATTTTGATAATTACGTTTCTTCTTCAAGTTGAAGTAAAAGGCTTGAATTTATCGTTTGATACCTTGTTTGGCAAAATATACGCAATAGTCACTGAGTTACGCTTACTGAAACTAAAATATGAGATTTCCGCTGCTAAAATTTGCTGAAACACTACCTTTGAAAAGGCAATTGACTTTGGCTATCGTTTAGTATAGCTCAGGGATAGTTTAGTAGATTTTGTCAAACAAGGTATCAAACTTTATGTTGACGCCTCTTATATCAACGGTAAGCAAAAACAAAATTATTGATTCTAAATCTGCTCCATAGTATTTTTCCATTTAACATTTTTGGACAACCCAGTAAAATCAAGTGGTTTTTCTTAAGGATACAGACCAGTAAACTTTTAACGGGATTTTTACGCACCATTAAATTGATGACTGATTTTGAAATTTGTTCTGAAATTAGGCTAATTTAAATGTCTAAAGATTTTTCGAAGCAAAGTCTACTATTCGTCATTAAATTTCCACTATTCACTGTCCATAATCTACTATGTGTCAATAAAGTTCCTGATGTTTGACATAAGCAAGAGTCACGCCAATTTTCAAATCACGCTAAAAAATATGCAAATCTATGTTTTTATATTCAATTTTTTTATTCTGAATAAATCAATGAATCATAATTGGTTTATTTTTTGAACTAGTCAAATTTAAACTAAATTTTACATACCTGTGTTACTGTACAAGTATGACACGCGGTCGTCTCTCTCACGATTTTAACCCAAGGTAATGTGACAATAATCTTGCTGCCAATATGTCTCTCATTTGTCATTCATCCTTTGTTTTTATAACTTATTTTCCCAGTGAAATTAAATGATTGTGGCTCGCCCGCACTTAAGAAACCATTGCTAACTAATAAAAACTTCTAGGCTCATAGAATATTTTTAAACAATGAGCCTCAATCTAAAAAATCAGTTTCTTAGATGCGGGGCCTTACTATATGATATTATCTGCAGGGTCCGATGTGGCTTTTGGGTATCATGGTATCATTGCTGTTTTTATCAGGTATTAAATGTATCGATGTCGTTCATTTTTGGTATCGAGTGTCAAAGCAAATATTTCGTTTTGCGTATCATGGTATCATTGCAAGTTCATTTTGGGTATCACGGTATAATTGCAACTTTACCTTGGTATCTGGGTATAATTGCGACTATATGGTATCTGGGCATCATCTCCCCCCTCCCCCCGTGTCTGATCCTGCATCTGGTAGGTTACGATTCTTATACAGTTTCAAAATATATGATTTCAAAGAAGAAAGTTACAGAAATTCCTAATTTTAGCATAAATATAAGTCAGCGATTACTGCCACACATACACCATCGATTGAATTATGGTAAATTAAACTTGTACATTATGTGCAAGTAAAATAATAAGAAAAATACTACCTCTACAGTAATTGGCAAAATTGGTGCCTGGAGTACTGGGATACTTATCAAAAAATCCTAAATTAAAATATTATCTTGGAACCCGGAGGGGTTAGGTTCAAAGAGGGGCATGGGTGTGTGTATTTTATGTGAAATCACGCCCTAAAATTTATAAATTTTCCCAAACAGCACCCAACAATTTATAAGAAATAGAGAATACATACCCTAAAAATTAATAATACATTTCGAAAAATATTATCTAATAATGGGCCAAAAATTGTGACAAAAATCCATAACTGTAAGAAAGTACTTTGAAAGATGTTACCGCAACATTTATAATTTTCCCAAAAATGATCCATTAAAATTTATTTTCAGCCGTAAAAAAAATAAACCCCCAAAAGTCTTACAACATCTCGTACTGGTATATATGGCATTGGCAGTTAACTCCCTTCCTCCCTTGGGTCTTGAAACCAGAGCCTACATCGTACGGCCTGGGCAAAAGCAATTAAAAGCTTATCAGCAAGAAGTTGTGTTCATTTTCATATTTGAATAAAAATAAAACCACTTTTAAAATTCTCAAAAATTTAAGTTTGTATGTAAATTGAATAAGCTTCCATGATAGCTCAATGTCTATAAAGACAACAAAATTATTTTTGAATTAATTTCATTTTTATTGAGTAATTATTTAATTAGGACGTGTTGCCAGAACCATTTTAATCAAATGCTATCGTTTCAGATTTCTAAATCAGTGTATGGATGAATATCAAGAACGCATATTGACAAGCTGAGGATAAATTTTAAAAGAGTTTCTTCACTGAATTTACTAAAACATGCTCAAGTGAGTGTTATTTTGTGTGTGTTTGGTTTGTGCTGTGGCACAAAACTAATAGCTTGTTTAGACCTTGTTGGCGTTAGAGTGCAGAGTTATGAGTATAATTTATAAAATAATAAATGTGTGCTGAACAGTTTTTTTTTCAAATTAAGAAGCAGGGGAGTGCAAGGGATTTGTAGTTTGTGGTGTTTTTTTTATTTAAACAGCTGTTCACTAATTTATTTTGTTTTTAATCTTTATTACATAAATTTCTGCTTTTATACAATTCATATTACTTATAAATGCTATTTATACCGGGTGGTCGAGAAACTCCCCACGTCTCCAAAGCTACCTGGAGGAGCTTTATTGTTGTCTTATAATTTGTTATACGTGCCTTCAATCAATAGTTTGATTTCTTTGCCCAAACCTACCCAATAATCACTCAGTTATACTCAGTGAAACGAGAAAAAGATGATTTCTGCTACTTCAATCTGATGAAAATATTACATAGCTTTGAGAAAGACATTAAATTTTGGTTTTTTTTCCTCCAGTATGGATCAGTGATTACTTAGTAGATTTTGGAAAACAAGATTCCGAACTTTAAGTTAAAGCATCTTACATGATTGTCAAGCAAAAACAAAATAATCAATTCTAAAGCTCCTTCATAGCAGCTTTCGAAACGTAGGGTCATTTTTTGGGCCGCATGGTGTCTTTATATTTATTCTTTTTATATTATCTTTATATTTATATTAAGTTACTTTTACCAACCATCCATGCCTTTTATACTACACGCGCTATTTTCTACATATACATTATTTTGCCAACTGAACTGAACTGTGCTGCCACTGTATTTGTAGAGAATAGGATCAAAATAAATTGAAAACAGCTGTCTACGGGTCTTGTAAAACAAAGTAGAATTTAGGTGTCTAACATTACAAATTGATTTGCATTTCTGAAGAACCCTTTCAACGGAACCAACCAAATCGCAATTAACAAAACCACGAAATTAACAAAACCACCCAATTAACAAAGCCAAAAATTCAATTATCCAAGGTTCTCAGTTTCTAGGGTTTGGCATCAGTTAGGGGTTTCAAAATCCCAATTTCAGTGTCATTTAGAGGCGTGTAATTCTGATTATGGAATTTTGGAGTTAATCCTACTCGGCCCGGAGAAGGGGGGTGGTTATGCCCCCCTAACAAGCATTCCCAATATCATCTAAAGTAGTTTAAATATAGGGCTAAAACGTCTTGACTTTAACTAAGATTTTATTGGCTACCAATTTATAGAAAAATTAGAGTCCATTCTTCTACCATATGAACTCAATATATCCTTATTTGGCAAATGCCACCGACCCATTCTTATTAAGATCTCCTCTTCTAATTAATTTTTGAGAAGTCCCTGCTGCTTGTCGCGTGTTACAAAAATATGCTCTGGTACGCCGAATTCTCTTTATTATATTTTTGACTGCAATATGTTTCTTAGACTTTTGAGGGGTACTTAATTTGAGCTTAGGATATTCCACTTGGGGGGGGGGGTACCTGTCGTACTGTCGGATGGGAGTGTGCCGATGAGGTTTTATAAATGCACCCATCTTTAATCCTCTAATTTTCGTGCATACTCACATTAATGTTGTATTTCATTCCAAATCATCCAATTTTAAGGGCAACTTTTAATATCCAAGCCAACATGAAGGCATTTATTTTCCAAAAATCATACCCATGTTCAGATAATGTAGAGCATCTAAGTTAGAGCAGTTAATGCACCATTCATTAACAAAAACATCAAGAAATTAATAATGTTGAGGTCAAAAGCAAAACATGAATTTTATAAATGTACTACAGATGAAAATAGAAAAAAATACAAGACTATCAGAAACAAGTGTGTCAAAATGGTCAGAAATACCAAAAAATCATATTATGGAAATATCGATATAAAATCTATACATGACAATACAATTTCCCTTTCCTTGATGGTGGTGGCGCCAGGATATCTCCGTCGAAGGGACGAGGAAGACAAACTAAAATTATCAATACATTGGAGACAAACTATTTCCTATGCTCTGTGGCTTCAGGAAAGACTACAGCACCCAACATACTTTAGTACGAGTCTTATGGATTTTGTGACCCAGCAATTGGATTCATAAATAGTTATCTGCGTAAAAGTAAAAATAAATGCCACTCTTAGCGAATGGATGGAAGTCAAACAGGGAGTCCCGCAAGGGTCTATATCAGGTCTACTGCTGCTCAATGTTTACATTAATGATATTTTTTATTTTCTAAAGAAAAGTCGGTTATGCAACTATGCTGACGATAACATGATCTAGTTAGAAAATAGTAACATTAACGATCTGTGTATTGACATGCAAAATCAATTTCCACTACTCAACAATTGGTTCAATGGCAATTTTATGTTTGAATGGAAATACAAGAAAATTCACGTCCTTCCAATGTAACCCATCAAAACAATCCATTGCTTCATTTCAACTCGCGAAGATTTTTCAAGTGAGGAAACAAACACAAAAAGGGCAAATTTACTTGGAGTAACGATAGAAAATCAGCTCAAATTTGATGGCCATATCAGAAAATTTGTATGGAAGCTGGAAAAAAGTTAATGCTTTGGCTTGAGTAGCCTCATATATGAGTAAAACAGAACGTATACTTTTGATGAAAACCTTTATTTTTTTCATTTTTCAACTATTGCCCTCTTGTCTCTGCAGAAAAATAGCAATAATCGTCTTATAAGAAACACGAAAGAATTTAAGAATAGCTTACAATGATTACCAATCGACCTTCGACGAGCTACTAACAAAAATTAAAAATGGTTACAACCCACCACATAAATCTGCGAACCCTTGCAATCGAAATATATAAAAGATTTATTAGCCTAAATCCAACATTTATGAATAAAATATTTTCTATCAAAGATATCCCTTATCACTTAAGCACACGACCCCAATTCAAGGAAAAAGAACCAAGTTACAAACTGTATGGATTTGACACTGTATCATACAGATGTAGAAATATTTGGAACTCGATTCCAGAATAAACAAAAGACTCTCCAACGATAAGTATCTTCACAAATCAAATAAAGAATGTACAAGCTTTTAACTGCACATGTAACCTTTTGCAAACAATATGTTCAAATGTTGGCTTCATCTACTATTTAACTCAACATTGTATATATCTTAAATATCTTAAAAATATAACCTACATTGTACCATATTATATATCTCTTAAAAATTATTTTCTGCGTATAATTCGTGTAATTTCTGTAATGTATTAGTTGGTATGAATTAGTTAGATTTTTGTAAAATCTTAACTACTGTATTAATAAACTTTAAAAAAAAAGAATTGAAAAAATCTACCTCCACTGATTCCAACCCCGGCAATTAGGCCCCTGAGAGTATGAAAAAAGTAGTTATGCTATGCAGTAGTTACTTGCTAGATTATAAGATTGACTGTTGATTAACATAATATATACTCTTGCTTTAGATCGTTATCCTTTGATCCACCTCGTTCACAGAGATGTTTCGGAAAGGACATAACACCTATCTCGCTTTCCTGCGTTTTTATTGGTTTGATGTACTAAACAATAACATCTCAACTCGATTTAATAACCCTGAGAATGAGGTTGACGTTTGAACTTTCAAAAAAATTCACGTTTCTCGTTTGTGATAATGGAGGCAACTATATATTGATCTTGTGTTGGAGGAAATTGATTGAATAGCCAGGGGGTGGGGGTGGATAATGTTTATAGTCTCAATGTTACCGCGATATCCAAAAAAAACTTTTACAAATTTTTGCTATGATACACGATACCTAAATTGAACAACGTTGATACCTTTAATACCGGATAAATACAGCAATGTTACCGTAAACACAAAGCCTGGACCGGGACCCTGAATAGCAGACAAAATCAAGATAGAGTTAAAAGTGAATATTACTTAATTAGCTAATGACAATTAGAGCTGACTTTCTGAAAACAGATATTATATCATGATGATTTCGTGACGGCGCCGTGCAATGATAAGTCCAGGGTGAAAGGATTGAAGAATTCATATAATTTGTATTTATTTGTATTTTTAAGTTAAACAAAATTATGATTTTTCGTGGTGCATCATGATGATTTCATGGCGGCGCAATGCAATGATAAGTCCAGGGTGAAATGATTGAAGAATTCATATAATTTGTATTTATTTGTATATTTAAGTTAAACAAAATTATGATTTTTCGTGGTGCATCATGATGATTTCGTGGCGGCGCAGTGCAATATTTTGCGTCACGTTCAAATGTTTTAAGGCGCATTGCTTTACAATACATCTAGTTTTCAGTCCCAGATTAGTTTTGGAGTGTTGTTGTGAAATAGTGGAGTTTTTTTTACGGGTATCCTGCCCTGTTGGGAGGGATTTTATTTCTGCATTCTGTCAGCATGACAACATTAAAGATGTATTTTTTCTCCAAAAGCAGAATAGTCAACAAGTAACTGTCTGATAATGGCATTTCTCCCTGTATATACTGTCTGACAGCATTTCTACATACCTATACAATAAATGAAAACTGTTAGTTTGATCTTTGTAATAAGTTGTGACGCGCAAACACATGGTGAATATCACAAAATACAGAACTGTCAGAATATTTTTCAAATTCCTGTTAAATTCAATTTTATACATAGAATACAACTTCTACAAAATTTAATAATGCTTGTACTCTATACGATCCAAGAAAGAATGGCGCAATCTAAGCAAATCCGTTGGAAACCTATTGAAAAAATTTGGGAATGTCTTAAACGAAATAGTAGTCAATGAAACGATGCGGTAATCTTTGAATGTTTATTTTGATCATATTTTGTTCTTTGCCACTATTTTACACTGAAATTTACAGATTTTATTTCATTCGAAAAGTGTAATATGTATTCGAATATTAAGAAAAAGTTGGCAATTTGTTGCTATGATTAACACATCAATTTTTTATAATAAACGCTTTGATAAAATACCAGTACTGAGATTTCTAGGGTATTACAATGGGTCCCATTGTTCCATTGTTTTTATAACAATAGAAAAATAGAAAGAGTTACGAAGCTCCAGGACTGATGTGTCTCCTTAATAATATTACAGGTATTTCCAATAATAAACATTTAAGGCGATGGTATCACGCAACAAATTTAAAACAAATCTTGATGTGAAGACTTGATGTTTGGTAAATTTTGCCGTTATTATCTGCAAGCTATTTCTTATACCATTTACTCAGAAAGGTAAATGACTTTTAGGTTCATGCGGTTTTTAGAATCATGAAGGAAAAAATGTTTGACAAAGTCCAAGCCGGGCTTTAAATAATATGCTTCTTAGGAAAAGCCACTATTGAAGGCTGCTCGTTCGAATATATCGGGTTTTCTTTGCGTCGTACATCTTTATATTTATCGTGTTCTATTTGCGTCGTATACCTTTGATTTGTTTTATTTCTTTAAATTATACCTTTAAATTTCAGTTATAGTGTGCTGTTGAATTCCTCATGATGACGAAATGTCTTTTTTCTTATCATGTTATTATTGAAATAGTAGCAAATTATTGGTAATCAATTATTTTTTCACCAAACGATCACGTTTTAAGACACCAAACCATTCCTCAAATCAGACAAAAATCCATCCAATCGTACCAAATTAATCTTACCTTCCTTGCGTGGTTGTTCTCTAGACCGGTACGTTTATCATCATTGTTTGAGCCGGCTCTGGGTTTTTTCTTTTAGACTTTTAAACTTTTTTCTGTTCGGAGTCCCGCTCCAAATTTTGCCATACCAATTAACATACAAGTATTTGCTCATCATTTATTCATTTGAAATTATGGCTAGGTGTGTAACCCGGTAAATGTTTTCACTCCTGGATTTGCGATATGGCACATTGATAACCAACCTAAAACTTTATATTTTCAGGGTGTAAATACGTACTGAATTATATATGTATTTAAGTATTTATACATGCATTTAACTCAAAAATGACATTAGTTTACTCATGTTACCTCCTGGAGAAGGAAAGCTCAAATAGGATTTACTTTTAAATCAGAAATAACTCTGGCCGTACGAGCGTTAAAAGCTAATGCCAAATACACAAATTTGTTACAGTAGCTTACGCAATTCTGTCTATCCGTTTTGATTACTTGCAATTCAAATTTGAAAATCAACTAGTTTCACTTAAATTTTAATTGATTTACTAGGGACTCTAATTTTGCTAGCTGCTTGTCTTTTGCTTTCACGAGGATTTTGGAATCATGAAAACTCCGCATTTATGGACGACCTGTTCACTTACTTGCATATTTAATGAAAACTAAATCCATGCCATTGTTCGTTTGCTAAAATGCCTTATTGCGGCTTAACAAGATTGGAATAGTTGTTTAGTGTCCAACACAGGGACATCTGTCAGCCGTAGTCCATTGAAAATCGCCTTTTGAATTTGTCGAAATATCAAAATAGCCCGCCTTATACAACATTAATTTATGTATGAAAAAATAGAGAAGTTTAGATTTTGGATGAGTTCAAGTGTGAATACTGTTAAAGTAATCATTAACTTCCTTAGCAATCAAGTCGAAGCATTCCTTCAGATTGTTATTCTTTCAAACCTTTTTATGAAATCCAGGTCCTATCGCTAAATTAGATGATTCCGGTAGGAAATCCGCGACTCTGTATAAAAGAAATATACACCGTGAAGATATGGTGTCAACCCGCTTTGTCAGAGAAATGGGTATTTCAATGTTGTCTGCTCCGATGACGTTGTTGGTTAACTCTCTGTGGCCTTCTGCCATGTGCGTACTTCAACACTTGATGAGCAAAACTATGGCACCAGCAGCTCTCCAAAAATGACAGCCAAAAGCAGCTCCTGGTCTAATCAAAATAATTTCCATGAGAAAATTAATGAATCAACGGATAGCCTTCATTGTACCAAATTTTAGACATGGAAATATCCATCATTTCATTGATTTTGAATTTAGATTAAAATTGTAAAATCGTTTTAATGTTTTGATTGAAAAATTGACTGAAACTTTGAAGCAATGCATGAAAAAAAACGCAAGGAAAATGTTTTGGAGAAGGGAAATGAAATAGCGGTAAAATGTACGGTTTTTCAAAGCAAGAATATAGCGGTTCTAGATTTTTCGAAGAAAGAAAGGTAAAACATTTTTGGAAGGATAAACAATTTGCTGAGATAGAGCTATTTCTTAAGCACAACTTTTAAAACATTTCCCTGTACTTATTGAATACATTGTTTCAAACTTACAGTGAATGTTTTATTCAAATCATTGAATTGATCTATCAACTTTAATTTTAATTGAAAGAAAGCGAAACGACAAATACTTTCTCGCCAAAACCTAGCGTGGTGAAGCCTTCGAACTCTCACATCTTTCTTGTATTTCTTCTGGCTCTACATTTCGTTGATCCTCGTTCTGTGCCCAATCAATATCATCATAATCATATCGCATTATTCCCTCCTTTTTGTCTGGAATCTTCTTTCAAAACGAAATATTTCTTGCAAAATATTTCCCATTTCTACAAACAGTAACCATAGAAGATTTAATTTATACAACACGATGTGGTTTTGGGTCGAATTGTGATGATGACATATTTTTTTCTAATGAACGAATACAGAATCATCTACGTATAATTGATGATTTTTACATTAGATTTATCATTAGCGTATAGTTTCATCTCCCTTTTGACCATTTTGTATCTCTCGCAAATTTCTTTATCCAATTATGATTTGTTACAATAAATTTTACTTATTAATCTCTTTTGAAAGAAAATGATAAATTTCTCTCTTCCAGTTTGTTCCTTTGATATGTGACTTGTGAATATGATTACATAATCATTGATATTAGTAACTCTTCCTAATTTTCTTTTGAATGATATTCTAAACATTTCACTTACTAAATTTGTTCCACAATTCTATCCCTGGTCCCTCTTCTCTGTCTTCTATGAGTTGAAAAAATTGTGACGTATTCACTTTTCCGCGGGGTTGATGGTGTTATAGGGCGACCTAAATTCCAACTTAGAAAACACTTTGGCGCCATTCACAGGGTTTGTAAGATCATCAAACATCGGGCTTGGATGGCGTAGCATTTGTGTAGCACAGTTAGGAAGTTGCATGTCCACACAGATATGATACAAACACTACCATCGTTCATTGGTGTGATCACTAATGGGGAAATCCATGGAGTGGAGCCTTGCACCTTTTCAATGAAGCCTTGTTTTTCTAATTCCTCTGATGTTTGAGAGACTACCCTGCGTAAATGGGATGGGATCCTTCTAGTTGGTTGAGCTACATGTGCAACTGCTTTGTTGATGTGTAATCACACGTTGATGTGTAATTGCAAAAGGTTTTTAATTTTCCAATTCCTTCCAATAATATTTTTGCTCCAGTCCAGTAAGTATTTTTGCTCCAGTCCTTCAATTGTAATTTGGTTGTTTTGGCACATTTTGGCAAAATGATTTTGCTTTTTTATTTTAAACACGTTTTATCTTTTTCGAGGCGGGCATTCTTATTAGTCCATTTGAATCCACTGTTTGTGCAAGACTGTTTTGGTTTTTGTTTCTAAATAACAGTTTCATTTCTTTCCATCACACACGATTTCAACAAACATTCTTCCAAAGATATTTTCTCTTCATTTCTCAATTATTTTCTCAAAGCGGCGTAATGGTTTTAAGATACGGTTTGAATAATTGTGGATGTTTTCTCTACACCAAACTCGTAAAATTCACAAAATGTGGGTGGTGAGCTTTTGAAGCCTTGTAGCAAACTAATCTGTTCTTTCTCTTGAAAGTTGTTCTGCTTGATGGAGCATAAATTTTCATTCGGTCATCTTCATTTTCAGCAAAGGTGAAAACATAAAAAGTATCCTCTTTTGCTTATCCTTCTTGATAAGAGATCGACAAGATAATAAATTGACAAGAAAATCTTAAACCTTCCAGCCAAGAGATGATGCTTCTGCGAGTGGGTTGAAAGAAGGGAGAGGCGAAACTTTCATTTCTCTTGAAGTCGAACTTTAAGACAAAAGGAACTTAAGCTTTACTATTTCATCCTTGTCGCCATTTCAATGTTGTCTGTGACGATAACGTTGCTAATTAACTCTCTGGTACTTCTACATGTTACATGTTTGTGATTCATCAACGTAATTAGCAACTGTGAACATTACAGTTATGAAGTAACGTTATTGAATATTTCTTAGCTTTGAAGCAACATAATCAACATAAAATCCTATCGATGCAAGCTGTTGTTACGTTGTTGGCTTCACACTTCAGTTCAGTTAATTTGACTCTTTAAATTCCACTACATAAAACATTCTTCAAATCTGATTACATAAAATATATAGTTCAATTAACAACATTAGTTATGATGCTGATAACAATTGATGAACAAAACTATTAGTTACAAAATAGAATGGGTTGTATTGAGAGGAATCATTTAAGGATGAGTTCTCTAAGTAGCTAAACTAATGAGAAGAAAGCCTCCTCTATCTTAAAATGATAAATTATACCATTATTGGATGTGTCATGTAATATCATTTTATTGATACAGAATTAGCCGAAGATTTATCTAATTCTTTATTGAAGAGAATTAATAAATTTATGTAAACATTTTTTAGATTTGATTTAAATAAAAATTTAGAAGGAGAGTTTCTAATTGTAGAAGGTAAATCATTCCGAAATTTAGCACCATGATAAGGAATTGACTTGAATCCATACGGTATACTGTTACTTTGAGTAGAAAATATGTTACCACGAGTTGACTGCCTTGTTGGGCATTGATGAACAGATGAGTTCAGGGTGAAGAAGTCATGAAAACAAGTAGGAGACGTTTTATTTACAGATCTTAAGATAATATCTTGAGTTGGACAATTTCAGCAATCTTTAGTAATTTAAATTCGTTGAATAAGGGAATAGAGTGTGAAAGGCTGGGTTGGTGAGGGATAGCTCAGATTGTTCTTTCTGTAACTTGAAATGAGGGTCCATAGTAGGTAGGAAGAAAATGTTTGCCCTCATACAACAATTCCATACTGTAAAAATTGAATGAATAATGCATTGTAAAGGAAAATAAGAACATTTACGGGGAGCAGATTTCTCATTTTAAAGAATATACCACATGTTCTTGCTAACTTCTTGGCAAGTTCAGAAAGATGATATTTCCACCTTAGATTTTTATCTAAAAGGAGAACAAAAAACTTTACTCTTTCGATAGGTTTTTATTACCTATTTTGATGGCAATATTAAAAGAAGTACTAGGAATTGTGGAATGGAAAATAGCATATTTAGTTTTACCAATATTTAATGACAGTTTATTAAAATCAAGTCATTTTTAACAGCCTTTAGCTCTGAGTTCACGTTTTTAAGAAGGATATCTAAAGATTTGGATTCATAAAATATATTAGTATCATCTGTAAACAAATAAAAATTTAACTTCTTAGAAGCATTAAGTAAATCATTAATATATATGAGAAACTGGAGAGGACCAAGTACAGAACCTTGTGATACACTACAATCAACTTTAAATAGCTCAGAATCACTGTTATAAACAGCAACACATTGCTATCTTTCAAATAGATAGGATTTTACAGTGGCAAGAACCTTTGCCTCTTAGCCAACTGGCATGGTTTCAAACCTGCCTCACACCTCAGCCAACAACGGAATCTTGTAAAAAAAGGAAGGCTAAGAATGACATGTTTATGTCTGCATTGTACTTCCATTGTGAATTAGTGTATCTTTTATCAGAAACATCTCTTCTTCGTACTACTACCTCTATAAATTCATCAACATTTTGCGAATTGCCTACGGCTTTAACGGACGATGTCTGTACCACCTGGTTTCTATATAATCACAAGGAGATGCATAGGATCGCAAGCAATTGAAAGGATTAGCAGTTGTCGGATGCTTCAATATAATCACAGAGAGTCGCAATTGCAAAAACGTTTGGTGTCAAAATTGAAATTAAATTTTGAAAACAAGGCAAAATGATTTGCAATTAATCGCAAAGAGTTGCAATATTTGTGGAATGCTCACATGGAGACGCAGAGAGTTGCAACGATTTGTAATATTTGAAACTGATACAGATGACACACCTATTGTTGATTTTTCACGAAACTGTAAAGATGCTTTTACGTTGTAAACCTCTTAGATAAGACATACAAAACATCTTTGAAATCAAATTTATTCTGAAAGTAAGAGCTATTGTTCTCCAATGTTGAAATTTGATTTATCTCTTTCTTTCTTCTTTAAGGTACCAATATATACAATTATTTCTTCCATTCTTTTTAAAAGTACCAATATATAGAAGATTTACTTCTTCTAGTCTTTTTTTTAGCTTTTACCAATATAAAGTTTCTTACCTTTGCTGAACAATTTATGATGCAAATCTGAATTACTACATTTTTCTGCTGAAGACAACGTTAACTATGATTTCATTTTTCTACATTTGAAGACATCAGAATTCAACTCGCTGCCGTGGAAGAGTTTGAAAAACAGTTTTGGTTTTCAATGGCTTGTAGCCGCAGTTTGATTTAAATTATACTTGGTGAGCTTTTGTGTGTACGACTTTTATAGAAAGCATCGTGTTTGCTTTCCTTGTTTCAATAATTTTATTCTTTGACAGTCAAATTTATTACAAAAAGGGCTATTTGCATATGTGTAGTCATACAACTCATGTTTGGATGCAAAAAGCCGCAGAATTGGGTGACTTGATCAAATTTAATTTATTAATAATTTACTTGTAGACGAGTTGGCCAAACTACATAATTTGTTTTAGATTGGTAGCTAAGGCACCCACATAGGGCGTCAAAAGCAGCTCTTCACTATCGTTTTGTATAGTTTTGGTGAAAGAATAAAAGCAGTATGTATTGGTTAAAAATTACAATAGAAAAATGCTAGAACCTAGATCCTTTTACCTTGATTAAAATACTGAAAAAGATGGCTGTCGCTGGAGACGATTGTATTGCTGTTATTTTTATTTTGTACTTTGAACCAATGAAATGCAAGACCTTTCAGGCGGTCTTGACTTGTGGTATACGTCTTTTTTTTTAGAAACAACCTTTATGAGAAACGCCAGATTGAGATTTTTTGATGTCTCAAAAAGTTTTAACGCTAAGTACAAAAAGAGTATGCAAACCTGAAACACACTTTAAAGATGTTTGTGAGTTGAGATGGGCAGCACGTTTGTAAAGGTCAGCCCAAAAATAAAAATATGACCAGGCTAAAACTGAGGCTAAGTGTTGTGATAGAAAATGTGTGTGTACAGAACATGACAACATGAACATGACAAAGTGATTAGGAAACCAAATTAAAATAAAGAACAGAGCAACCAGAATCAGCAATTCTGAAAAAGAAGCAGGGGCAAAGAAGGGTGGCAGGGACGGTTACATTTCATGCAATCTTCAAATGGAAGGTGAACGGAAAAAAATGTCCCTTTCAAAAAACGCAATAATTCTTTTTTATAACTGTTTTTGTACTACAGGGTGACACAAAAACGAATACAAGATTGCAAAGCTTCTGTTGCGGAGGTATAGCTTTGATATTTTTGACTTTCCATTCTAATTTTAAATTATTTATACACAAAATCCTTTCAGCTATACAAACTAAATAAATAAATAATGACAGTTATATTAAATATGCTATATAATATTTATTATATCCTTTGTTTGCTGTGAATGGAGAAGTAATGTAAATTTTAATACTTTACTTTGAAATACTTTCTGAATAACCACTGAGCTATTCACGGTGAAAATCAAACTTTAAAATTTGCTTCTAGCTAGAGAGTGATTGATAATGAACATAAATGCCAAAGTCCTATAGCCTTTGCAACACAATGTCTGAATCCGTAATCTTCATGCCAATTTATTAGACACAATCATAACAGGTTTTCAAACAACTTTCATACTCCTTATTTTGGTTTCGTGCAGCAAAAAGTTCAGTATTATTTTGCAAAGTGTTGTATCAAACATTTAGTATTTGCAGCTTTTGGAACACTAAGGATAATTCACGAAAGTGCTATTTGCTTTTTGTTGAATATTTGATTTTACTCCCAACAACAGTTAAGGTAAAGTACTGAATTCAGTGGTCGATGCCTTGATCGTAAAATGGAGTGACACATGATTAACGGAAAATCACTGAAACTAAATTGCCACATGACTAACCGAAAATTACCTGACACTGGCTGCAAGGGAATAAATCAAAGGTTTGGTTGCCAACGCCAATGTCTTTGTGCCATGTCCCTAATGGTACTATCAACAATAACAAAATATTCGTTGCTGTCAAAGAAGAAGAAATCAAAAGAACGATACTTACGCGGTATTCTGATATTGTTGACCGCAAAATTGTTGTTTAATACTGATTTAATATTGATATTGATGATGACGTTGGCATTGACAAAGTTGACGAATATGCTGGTGTTGACAATGATGATGATGTTGAAATTTATTGTTATCTTGATTTTTACGTCATTGATTATTGTGACACTTTGACAATGATGATGACCTTAACTTTCCCCATTTTGTCTGATGTCTGATGTTGCTGATTATCGTGACATTAAGGATGCTGATGGCTTGTCGATGAAGATGAATATCGTACGGTTGATAATGATGAGGTTGTTGAAATTTGCGATTATTTTATTTTAAAGTTGTTGATTTTTGTGAAATTAACCAGGTTGATGATGTTGGCTTATCGATGTTGAAGAATATCCTAGCTGATGGTGGCAATGATGATGGTGGCAATGATGGTGATGTTGAAATTTACAATTCTTTTGAATTTTATGCTTGTGATTGTTGAAATTATTATGACATTAATGATGATGATGACATTGAATTTGTCACTGCTGATGAATATGTTGCTGTTGACAAAGATG
>JAYJMH010020981.1:0-19587 GCA_036873815.1 Phacellophora camtschatica
CTTGCGAGAATAGCAAGTGTATGTGCCTAAAACTGAAAGGTTATGTATAACCCGTGTCCCCTGCTGGAAACAAGTCAACTCGAGACTTTCGCGGGCTAGGCACGTTAAATACGATAACTCACTCACTCACTCACAATATAGGATATTGTGTCTTATCAATATAAAAAAGACAGATCTTACCCAATTTTCCACCATGCCGTAATATTGAGAAATCTTTTCGCTCTTATGTCCAAAAACGTATTGTGAATTTCAATTTGAGATTTGAACTCTTTTGCGGTAATATGGAGAAAGCTCCTATGTCAATAATATTAAAGACAGACCGAATTTTTACCAATTTGGACATTCCTATCCTAGTTACGTGTAACTGTGTTTTTTAGAAATTTCCCTCTATGTCAAAAATATTAAAGACATATCGAATTTTGACCTTCAATCATGCCTTCCAATCTGGTTTTCACAAATGATAGGAAAGACCATAAAAAGTAAAATTTTGGAATATATCTACATATGAAATATATGTATTACATATATATGTGTACGGAACATACCTTTTTATAATATATATCCGTGAATAAATCTTGTTATTTTGTTTTAGTAGTTGGAAATGATTAGTTGTTTAAATTTTTTGCTGAATATTTTTTTAAAATACAAATTACGAATTGAATTTGGGATATTGTTCTAGACGTGTATTCAAAAATTTGTAACGAGGTTTTTGCTGTAATTTGTTCGTGCATATGGCGGTACGAAATTTCCAGATGATTCCTGTCTTGTTTGTGGGCAATTTGGGTTATTATAACGTTCGTTAAAAAGATTACAGAAGAAGGGTTCTGTATTTCTATGAAATATTTCATACATAAACTTAGCACATTTTAGTTTATAACAATCATCTAGGTTAAGAATATTTAGATGTTTAAATAGTGGTTTTCTATGGTCATATTTTTTCTTAAATGTTATAAGTCTAACTGCTTTTTTGGTTTGTTTTGTAGTGGTTTAATAGAGGATTTATATGTTCCTCCCAAAATTATAAGGCCATAATTTATGTGGGGGGATTTGAATGCATTAAATATATTTATCAGAGAATTGTGTGGAACTTAATGTCTTAACTTTGCCAGGATTCCAGTGTCTTAGGCAATTTTAGAATTTATTTGCTGGATATGCGGCTTCCATGTAAGATGTTTGTTGATCAAGATACCAATGTATTTCCCATGGTCCGCCTCAGCCAAGCTTTCATTATTTATTTTTTTTCTTTTGGTTTAGGACGAATTAGTAAAAAGTTGCTATACTAACGGAAAAAGAGCCCCTGTCTACAAATTTAAAGTATTAAATTAATATCATTTGTAGGCGTTTGAAGAATACTTTTTTAAAGAAGAGGCTTTGAGAATGCATGAAATTTATAATTTTGCTCTATTGGGTAAATATAGTTTCATTTTTATTTGAAAGTTGGCTTTATCAAAGCATGGTCACTAGAATGATTTGATTTTCTTGGACCAAACAAATTACAAAGGATAAATTATATCATGTTAATTAAGAAATGAGTAGTGCAATTTTTTGCATTTTTTCATACGACTTACTGAAGCGAGGTAGCTAATAGAGAAATAGGTATACAGTTAGATGCATTTCTGGGTCATCTCTTTTAACAGTAAAATTATTTTAGCTGTTTTTAGGTTAGAAGGGAAGATACCACGAAAGAAGGGCCATGGTTAACAAGTTGAACCATTTTCTTGAGAGATGTTAGCCTCCAAGCAGAACTCTAGAACTCCTCTAACCAAAATAGTATATGTATATGAAATATATCTCAAGGTCTATGCGTAGGCTAAGAGATGTATGGTCTTACAATTTTCAATAATTTGATGGGAATACTCTGAGGCTCTAAGGATTAAGTTTGAAATAATGTCTTTAACTTCCAGACAGGTGACAGGCGAAAGGAACATGGATGGAGTTAGAATTTGCATAAAATTTTAATAATAGCTCTTGGTTGTTAACTTGAAAATTAATACCTATAGTTTGTTAATATTTGTGGATCGAGAGTCGAGATGTTAATTCTGAAAGTTCAAATTTGCCTCCATTCCCAAACCAGAGGTCTAGATTAGAAACTAAATTTTTGAATCTCCTACATTGAGTTTCGGACAGTAATTCAAATACTGAAAATCCTGAAAATCAAACGCTTATTTATGGATGCAACCATTTTTACTGAAAATCTTACCAAAATGAAACAGCAATTTTAATTTTCAAACTATTTTCTCATGGACAACTGATTTTCGAGATTATTTTTGGACTGATTCCGAATCATCATTCAGAAGACTCTGGTTTTCGAAAACAAAGTCTGTTGTCTGGAACACCGCCGTGGTTCAGAAAATCCTACAAGACGACCCTTCAAGAGCGCAGGCCAAAATAAAAACCTCTGGTTTTGGGTGGGAGGCAAATTTCAACTTAAAATATTGCTATCGGAACTCTCAAACAACCAATATCAACAAACGAGATTCTTATTTTCGAGTTAACTATCGAAGATTACTTAAAAAATTAATTTTGTTGGATTTGAAGCATATTATCAGCACTAACCTTGATCAAACATGTTACTTTTTACGGGACACACGGTAGATGGCAAACAAATTGTCGATTGAGAAATTTTAAATTTTCGCGAAGTCTGTGTTGTTCAATTTGACTATCTACGAAATTAAATAATGCAGATTTAGATTTCACGTACATTTTTAAAACTTGCTAAATCATCTTATTGCTATCTGTACCATTAACATTATGGATTATAACCTTGAATTAAAAATATTACCAAACTATGAGTAAAGAAATTAGAAAAATAGTACGAAAATAAAGGTTCATTGCATAAACAGAAACAAATTGATATAGCGATCAGTACTCTCGCTCATGTCGGTAAAATCGTCAGTTATCGCAACGCTCAATTCGCTTTATTTTCTGTGTAAAACAGCCTTTCTTCGAAGCTTTCAAAATGCGGCTATTGAAAATGCGACATGCTGCGCCTGTTAAGAAAGATTTTTCAGCGACAGGTAAAATCAATGAGTCTTGATTTCATTTGACCAGGTTTCGACATGGCTTGTGTGCCGCACCATTATTTTCAAGCGCGTAATCTATGGAGCGATACTCGTTGCGGCCCGTTACACGGTTGAACATACACGAGCATGGTGATTTCATGCAGTTGGAATGCTGGCTGAATGTGACTGTAAGTGCGTCTGGCAAGATACTTTAAACCATCAGTTAAGACGCGGTGATTTTGTTTACTACAAACGTTTAATTTATGGCCTAAAGCCTGAGTGAAAAATCAAGAAATAAAAAGATTTTGCCGATATCAAGCCATGGTGGTGGCATGAAGTAGTAAAGATATTCGCAAGCAGCTGTTTATTCAACGTAAGTACGTCGAACAAACTATTTTCACGTAAACGATCTCATCTGAATCGCCTTTCAATGATTTCAGCTAACAATTCTCTTTGAATTTTTCTTAATTTATTTAACCTCATAAACTAACAATAAAGTAGTAAGTTACTACATTGCCTCACCTCATAAGGAGGTTAGATTGTAGCCATGTCAAATGAATTAATTTTAAATTTTTTCATTTGATTTTGTTCAGTTTTCTGAACGTTTCATTTTCTCATTTGGCTACGACTTCTAGTTTTGCTTCATAGGATCATTTCTTATTATATAGGATCATTCATCAACTTATTGACAATACATATCAGAATCTAGATGGCAACAACTCTTGTATTAGTTTCTTCTATGACCTCTTGAAAGCATTTGATAGTATAATATAGTTTTTTTTAAAAGAATTGACGTTTATAGAGGTAAAATTCATGATTCGTTTTCAAGCTATCTTTAAAACAGAATTTGTGAATATGTATAATAAAACAAACTGTCAGAAATGTTTTTGGTTTGGCACAACATAGATAGACTTGCCCCAAGTCCCGTAATCAACTGATAACGAGCGAGAATCCAAATGAACTGATTAAACCAACTCACACTGTTACATAGTTACAAATCGATGCATTTCTTTCTTGTGACCGTGTAACGTATGCGCTTGCACATCATACACGGGGACGCCCACCAACACTGCTATACATTTATCTTTAAAATCGGCTTCAGTATTAGCCTGATATCAGGCTCACACTTCAGAATACCTGTCAATGGTAAACAATTAAAGGCGTTCCTCAAGGATCTGTTTTAGGACCAACTCTTTTCATAATCTTTGTTAATGGCATTGTAAATTCCGCGAAATTTTTGCCAAACACGAACAAGAGATCAAAATTGTAAAAACATTAGTCCTATTGCTTCATCATGCACCGTCCGCGCCAAAACTTCAGAAGAATATACGGGGATGATAAAACAGTGATACCACACTATTGATTATGGTGGTATTTAGCTATCTTAGTCTACCCACCGACAATGTTTTTTTATTGGTTTTGCCAGCTTTGTTTCGTCGGAATTCCAGACGTTAAAAGGAGAAAGAAAAAATTCCTGAGAAAGAAAAAAGCGTGGTTTTAAAAATTTTCCCTTTTCTGTTTCCACACCTGCATTTTGGCGGCCGCACACCATCCACAAAATCTCCAAAAAAAATTTTAATTGTGCTTAATCCGCCAATATTTAAAAACATGAGAACATAGACATAAGCACTATACTTTATTAATACAAAACCTCATTAGAATAGTGAAAGTGATAAGCGGTAAACACTTATATAAGATATCGTCAAGACGCTTTTTCTTTCAACAGAAAAACAACGAATAGACTTTTCTGAAGCAATTTCTGCAGTCCCAGGTGCATAAAAATGTCATCAGCAGTAATAATAACAATTAAATGCCAAAAACAATAACAGTTTTCTACAATTTTGAATTATTTTTTCTTAAATTAATTAAATTTGAATTATAAAGGTTTTTGGGTTTGACGTACCCAGAATGAACTCTGCATTTGCTGTCCAAATAGGGCAATTTTATGAAAACGTTTTTATTAGATTTAGAAGTTTGCAACAAAATGCTTGGTAGGTTAATTTTCAAAATCTCCTTCCCGTACACTTACTACAATCGTCGAAGCATAGCTATCTAGAACATACAACGATCAGCATTCCAGTAAAAACAGGCCCTTTTGGCGAACCTCGTTCTCAAAAAAGACGAGGCCTAAAATGCAGACTGAACTCAAGGGCAATTAATAAGGGTCAATCAAAGCATAGAAGAAAAATGTTTCCCCTGCTGACCAAAGAGCACTTTGCGCTTGCGCATCTATGTTGATCTCAAAAATTTGGAATTTTGCCAGGAAGACGGTCAATGGATTTCAAACGCCTCTTGCACCCTTGGGAATCGCTCTCCTTGCAAACCTGGCTGACTGCATACACGAGATGTGAAGGAACACTTGCACCAAAGCTCAACGTTCTCAACATGTTGGAATTACTTCAAAACATTTTCTCCAAAACTAGACGCAACTTCATTAATATTTTCCCGAAAGATATTCTACAACATTTGAGCAAAATAAAAATATACCGGAAAAATTAGGATACACCGGATACACCGGAAAAATTAGGATGATACTTGAAATTTCACTCGCAGTACTGGTAGGCCAACTTGAATTGCTTTAGGCAATTTGCATGTGCCAAAGCAATTATTTTCTCGTATCCAAGATTTCTGTTAAGAATGATAATGCTTGAGATTTTCAGAATTCCAGTTATCCGTACCCTGGTCTAGTCCCGAAGCTTATATAAAATCGAGAAATTTCGTGGTGAATATCTTTCCACATTTATTAAAAATTTTGCCAAAAATTTGTTGACAGAAAATGGTCAAATTATTAAGTCTTTTTCTCAAAATCCCCACGCAGCCTCATCGCGAAACCTTTCAAATTGATAGAAAATTTATCATTCTGTTCGAAAATCAGACATGTTGGGAAAAATTAGATGCGTTGGTAGGAAGAAAATATTCACTTGTTTACATTTTGTTCGTTGCAACTTCCATCATATTGGATTCTTTTATTGTTTGTAGCCTTCAAATAATAACAACGGAGCAAATCTCATTGACACTGGTAGTAATGGTAGGGAGCAATTCCATCATTTATCGCTTCGCGGCACTTTTCAAATATGCGACTCATTAACCTCGATTTCAAAACCCGTTCAATGAACTTGTGCGCGCAAAAAAACATTTCTCTTTTATTCTGTCAATCAATAGTTGTCTAGTGGTCCGCAAAATCCAAACAATCAGCCTCGATCTTGATAACGAAAATAATTCAATCACAGACGAGAAAATTATAATGTGATCACAATGCAGCGCGTTGATTGGAAACACAAGAAGTTGTGTTGGCTGACCAGATTTTGAGCCCAAATGCGACCAGACTACCCCTCCCCCGGTTACCATCATTATTGGGAGGTCGTTTCCCTTCACTGGAAACATTTTATTCTACTATCACAACTTTTACTCGTTTAGTTTTCGTTAATCTAAGTTATTTTTTATATTACGCCATTTTTAGCGTCTTGGGGGAAATTAGATAAGTTAAAATGGCAGTTTTACTGAAATTACAATGAGCCAAACGCTAAGAAATTTGCATTAGAAACGGCGAGCCTAAATAGAAATCACAATTTTAAGAATCAATTAGTTTTAATAATGGATGTAAACAATTAATTGACCTTCTCGTCCGGCCAACAGCCATGTGGTCGATTGATAAATGTCTTAAAATGTCAAATTTTCAGGGAGGAAATTTATACGGAGCATTTCTTAGAAGTTTCAATATGAATTTATCAGCGGGTGGAAGAGGTTGAAACCCCAAAATATTCTTCATTTAAATTTTCGTGGCCATTGGTTTGAGTTGGCAAACCGTAATTGAAATCAGATAGAAAAGTGTCAATGACCGCGTCGTGCAACCTGTTAATCAATGTTAGTTTTTATGTCAAAGATCACAAGATTAAATGTTTCACAAAAATCAGAAAAATAAAACCTGATAGAGAAATTTTATTTAATCAATGTCGTAATTAAAAACAACAAAATTTCAAAACATAAGACTGAAAAAAACAAGCTGCAAATATGGGTCCGAGGAAAGGGAAAACCTAATCGAAGATATTGTGTTGTTGGACGAAATTACAATCAGGTAATGGATAGCTGCTCAAGCTGCCCTGCAACACAAACAAAGTTGCGAACAAGTTCTGTAACTGATCACCCTTTGGTCTAGTCGTGACAAGAGAAGCAGAAAAGGTTACCGTTTTACTGTTCAGCAAATTAACCAGAGCGTTGGAAATAAAATAAAACATGGAAGAAAAAGGGTCAGAAAGAAACGAAAGGTCAGGAGAAAGGTAAATAAAAATTAATGTCACTGCATGTTGATGATACCTAATTGAACCCAAGTTAAAAATGTCTGTATTTAACAAGAGAATAGATGAACATTTGTGACCCTCCAAGGCTCTGTTTTGTTTTGTGTTTTCGCATTAACCGGTGCCTTGAAAAAGTTTCTCAATAAAAGTTTTGTAATTTTGTGTTAAGAGAAACGTTTAGTGACTGTCGATGACGGTTTGTCATTTTAATTAATTCAAGAAATTTAGACATAAATGATCGACAAAGTGAAGTTAGATCGGATGGTCAGTTGTATTAGAACTGTTTTTGTAGCGAAAAATGTTTTTAAGTGTTTAAATTACTTTTATGCTGGGATGCTTAAAGGATAGAGAAAAGGTAGAACTTGTGGTGGTTGTGGCGCTTTTGCCCCCCAATGCAATTTTTTCAGAAACTATAAATTTAATCTGCTTTTCAAAAATTAATTGCATTCTATTAATATATTTCGTCTAGATAAGATTGTAGATCTACATGACATCAAAATGAGTTTTGTAATGAAATAAAACACGTAAAATATCTACGGGACAGGTCTTGCGTGTTCGAGATCTTGCGTGTTCACAGGACACCACGAACTTGCAACAACAAGTCTATGATGAGCAAACAAGGCAAGTAAAATCATTCACTTGCAAGCAAAAAGGCAAAAGAAAAGCATGATGAATTGGCTCCAAAATATAGACAAGAAAACTCGACCCGCTATTGGAATGCTATTGCAGAATCGGCACCTATGGAGCAAAATATAAAAAAGTACTTTTCTATCAATAAATAAATACAGCTCCAGTCTCCTTCGCAGTGGCTGTTTGTAAGCTAAACAGAAACTGTCATCAAAGAGCCCAGGGGGCAGTAACATCTTACTTGGGTAGGGAGGTGTCCAATATTTTTGGGTCTGGGACTTTGATTTCAATAATATACTTTTGGTCTGAAAACGTTTTCACTGAAAAATATAATTTTGGTCCTAAAAAGTTGAAATCTTATATTTTTGGATGAAATATTAAAAAATATTAAGAAATAACATAGAAATGTCAATTAAAGGATATTATTGGCAGCAAAATTGCATTATAACATGCGGCGTGCTGTTGTATTTTAGGGCTTGCGTTTCCGTCCCATTATTTTTTTTGGGTCAGCTCAAGATTTCCTCGGACACGCCCCCCCCCAAATCCGAGTTAGATGGTACTGCTCCTCTGGGGCGAAGGATGGTTTGACCCTGATATGGGACGAAACTGAATTGGGGGTTAATATCGTGAAAGGAGTAAACTATTCTTTACTGTCACTCAGATATGTTTTTATATAATTTAGTGCTGTAATTTAATAATAGTTACTGATTACAGTAAATTCATGTTTACCCAAATTCTGCAAAATTAGTGCATGACTCCTGCTGGCAGTCACACGTCGCTAACAGCAGTCACAAGTACCCTTTGGTGTGACTCTATATTCGGAGTGGACTATATTTGGACGCATATTCCAAAAGTGAGTTCCTGTCAAAAAGCTATTCCTGTCTAAAGCAAGGACACTGAACTTGGCTTCAAAAATGCAATGATCGTACATATAGTATTAACAATAACACGGCAACTAATTTAAATGTCAACGAACAAAGCATCTGTTTGTGATTTTTTAACGACTGTTCAAGAACTTGTCCCAATCAAAAATCCTTGTATCATCAGCACCGTTGTATGTTCCAGTCTGTTTTATCATTATTAGTAAGTCATGCAACGAATATATTTAAAAGAATGGGACCCAGAACTGAAACTTGCAGTACCCAATTTATGTTTATTGGCATAAGGATGTGAGAATACCAGACTCACTCTCAAAAAATAAAAAAATGGGCCCCAGAACTGAAACTTGCTGTTCCCCAATTTCTGTTTCTTGGCATAAGGACCCGAGAATACTACACTCGCACTAAAAAGGCAATGATCGTAAATAGTATTTATTATGCGTAACACAACGACCAAAACCGTACCACACACAAGTTCTGATACAATTCACTATTTGGATAGACTAAATAGAAATAATTCCAATCTTAACCTTCACACGTTGCTTAATTGAAAGTTATTTGTAATTTCAATGTCATTGAGCTACACTTGCCAACAAACAAAGGCGAAAGTTGATGACCCAGTTTGAATGTGAATGCGTGCAAACTCTAAACAAAGAAGCAATGCAAAGAATTTTTGAGTCAAAAAGTATGCTACTTTATACTGTAGTCTGTAGGATTAAATAGAATACACAAGCAATGAAAAGTTGTTTTTGAGACTTTCAGGATGCGCAGTATGAAATGAAAGATTGTCAAGAAAAACTGCAAATTAAAGTTTTTTATCAGCAATTGTTGGCCTAGCAAGATGATATGGTACTTCAAGAGATGAAACAGACGAAAGTGTAAAAACGACTGAAACTTCCCTGAGATTTTATTGTTTTAAAAGAAAAATTCAGAGCACACGTGGAAAAGTATCAGCGTGACATAAATTGTTTGGAGAAGTTGCCCAAAGCTACTTATTATAGTTTCAGCAATAAAGATACACATATTACTGAGAAGAAAAAAAGAATTTGAAAATACTTCGCCCAAGAATGTTTTACTCACCTAAAATGGATTTGATTTTTCGGTTTAACGACGTCCAAAAGGCTGAAGTTAATTTGATGATCATGTTATAGATTATACACATAATCTAAAGAAAAGTTTAATAATTGACCAAGATTTGGTAAATTGGAAGAAATCTTACTCAAGACTGGTCAATGTTTAGCAAGATTTACAAGGATTTGCTTAGCTTGGAAGGAAATTATCCAAGACTGACCAAAATTAGAGAAATTTTACAGATATTTGTTTAGAGTATAAGAAATTTAATTCCTGACTGGCTAAGATTTAGTGAGATTTGCTTAGATTTGGAGGGACTGACCAAGATTTAACGAGATTTGCTAAGATTGGCTGGCCAAGATTTGCAAAGGACTGTAGTCAAGATTGACCAAAAATAAAGAAGTTTTTTACAGACATATTTTTGGATCAGAAGAAAGCTTATTCAAGATTGGTTAAGATTAAGCAAAATTTAGGAGGATGAACTGAAATTGGAAACTGCTGTTTTCGAAACTGGCCAACGCTGGACAAGATTGATCTAGTTCAAGTTCAAGCAGCATTAAACAGGATTGATAAGCAATTTTTAATTTGTGACAAAGACCAACTTAAATTGGCGCAACCTTCAGGGAGCCCTAGCAATAATGACGACTACGGAATTTTGACCAGATCTTTTGACATCAACGGTTAATGACCTATATAACCAACTAACGTTGTACATTTGACTGACAATGCAAACAAATTGGTAACAACCGAATGCTACTTTAATCTTACACTACTTCAATGATAGATATATATATATATAGATAATTACAATACTATAAAGCCCAGGCCAAACGATTGGACTTTTACTGGACTTTTCATTTGACCTTTGATTAAATTCCCGACTATTGACCATATTATTGCATTTTTGTTTGACTTTTTATTTGATTTTGTGACATTTATTTCAGCCTCAATGTCATTCCATTGTCTTGAACGTGCACCTATATTAATTACTAACTGGATTTGGATTTTTTTTTCGTGCCATTTGCGTGAGTGTGCACGCGTACTTTCGACATTAACGAGCATTTCGCCAAACGACTGGACTTTTCCTCCATAACACCCCCGAACGAATATAGATTTTCATTCTATGCTCTCGACTCGACTTTAACCAACAACTCTTGAAGTCATTCCACAACTCTGTACAGCTCTTGAAAAGGTAGCCAAATGACTCGAACTTTCACTGGATTTTAGCAGAGTGAAAAACACAGTGACGAATCTAGTGGCTAGGTTGTTGGGCTTAACTAATAAACAGTAACAAAGGAAGACAGGAAAACACCACACAAACATCAATTCCATCACAAAAAGCAATTGCATAGCATACTGAACCAATTTAAATTCGGTCTAAAATCAAACTTTGATACTAAAATATGTTTTTAATTTTCTCAACATTTTTATCTTAAAAGCAAGGACAATCTGTGGCACCATTTTCCTTTCAAAAATCTGAAACTGAAAGATTTAAAAAGAACAAACTTTTTTTTAAATATTATGAAAACAAAGGCTGAAGCCAAAAAAATGTTTTCTACGCAGAGTTTATTCACAATGAAAAGTTTATTGACGAAATGCAATTAAAACATTTTTTTTATTTTAGCAAAAACCAAGAAGACACAATGAGCGAATGCGTCAAAGTCATTGTTCGTTGTCGACCTCTAAATGGTTACGAGGTTGAAAGCAATACTGATATCGTCCTTTCAGTCGATCGAACGCAAAAAACGTGCATCTTGAGAAAACCTGGAGACAAGATTAGCAGCCCTCGAAAAGTCTTCACGTTCGATGGAGTGTACGACGCGGACTCGACAAACGAAGAAATATACGGAGATTTCGTGGGTCCACTCGTAGAAAGCGTGCTCGAAGGGTACAATGGATGCGTGTTTGCGTATGGACAAACTTCGTGTGGGAAAACATTTTCAATGCAAGGACTCCAATCTATGAACATGCAACGCGGAATTATAAACAGAGCAATTGATCAGATCTTTGAAAATATTCAAGTCACCGATGTCACATACTACACGATACGTGCATCGTATCTGGAAATATACAACGAGGAGATACGCGATCTGCTTAACAAAGGAAACAGATACAAACTAGAAATCAAAGAGCACCCAGAAAAAGGAGTTTACGTGCGAGGTTTGTCCTCAGTAGAAGTAACTACCGTGGAGGAGATGGAGGAAGTTGTTGAGTATGGTGGCTGGAACAGAGCTCTTGGCGCGACTGCCCTCAACCCTGACTCTTCACGATCGCATTGCATTTTTGTTATTGACTTCGAGCTTTGTTTTACGAGCGAAGGCGATAACAAAGAACATTTTAGATCAGGTAGATTAAACCTCGTAGATTTGGCTGGAAGTGAGAGACAGCGGAAAGCAAAACTCGGAGAAGAACGGCTGAAAGAAGCCACAAAAATTAACCTTTCGCTTTCAGCTCTTGGGAATGTTATTTCAGCCCTTGTGAACGAAAAATGCAAACATATCCCATATCGAGCGTCAAAACTCACCAGACTTTTGCAGGATTCCCTTGGCGGAAATTCACGAACACTGATGATTGCGTGCTTAAGTCCCGGGGGAAACAATTACCACGAAACACTCAGTACACTGAGATACGCGAATCGAGCGAAAAATATAAAGAATCGGCCAAGAATTAACGAGGATCCAAAAGACGCGTTAATTCGGCAATATCAAAAAGAAATTAAAATGTTACGACAGATTCTGATGAGTCAAATGAAAATTTCCGACGCTCATAGCATGCCTATCCTTCCTTTGCCGACAACGGCGGCGACTGACTTGGAAGAAATGAGCACAATTAAACCGCCGTTTCGTTCGGCCGTTGTAATTTCGAAACAGGCCAGACTGGAATATGAACAAAAAATTAGCGAACTTCAGCATCGGTTTGATTACGAGCACGTAAATAACGAAAGACTACAAACAATCCTACAAAATTTGAAGACAGAATTCGACAATTATCGGTTACGTTCTGAATATTCGTTGCAAAGATTGCAAGCTGAAAATAAAGCCAGACTCGAAGCTTTGAGTTCACGTACTTTAAATACGGATAAATCAGAGAGTTCTTCCTCGACGGAAGAGTTCCCTGCTTCTTCTGCAAGCCCAGGGTCCTGCAGCTCTTGTGAAGAGTTCTTCTGGTCAGAGAAAAGCTTTGAACGACCATTGCTTCAGTCTGACACAAACTCACAGGACACAGAAATCAACACGCACCTTTGGTCATCGAGCTGGTTACGGTGTTACTGCAGCTCACCTAAAAAACTGGAACAGAGTAAAAAGCAAGGGTCACAAGACACTCTTCCCAGTGAAACGGGTACCACCGAGAATCAATCAGCAAATGGAGACAATAAAAAAACGATCGAGAAAGATTTAATGAAAGATACTACAGATGAAAATAATTTCAACAGAAAGAAAATTATTCCGCTTGGTAGCCGAGAAATGGGTGATGGCAATTCTGATGGAACACCAAACTCTCCGGAAAAAACAAGCAACGAACTTGTGATTGCGGAGCAGCCAAGCAATGAAAAGAATGATAAAAAATCAGACACAAAGGTAATATTTAATCTTACACTATTTTAAATTTGTTCTGCTTTACTGTTTTCTATATACACTTATTCTGCAATTCAAGCAACAAAATTTGCAGATGGTATGCTGAACAAGTAAGAACACTAAAATGAGCTTATTTATTCGCAAAATATACACGGAAAGATAAAAGGACGTCTTAAAGCTAAGTCCCACATTTATTAAACTACTGATAAGAAACTTGTTGGCTTTTTTGGGCTTTTTTCCTTAGAAGAGCAACAGGAAAACAACAAGAAATATTTGTAAACAATCTCTGGCATTTATCCCGAGGGCAAGTTCAAAGGTTAATAAATTTATGGATTTATCCCGCATTCCAGTCACATAATATATTTTTTAACCTGCCACCATGCTGACAAAAATTTTTTAACCTGCCACCATGCTGACAAAAATTTCTCCCATCTTCCTCTTTCTATGTGTTACTTGAGTATATGATTTGTTTTGTATTTCATTTTATTCTCAGTAGATCATCAAACGATCTATTGACAGGTGCACAGGCCGGAAATTTGGCGATTTCGGTCCACTACCGACCATACAAATGTTGTACCACTCAGGCAAGTGGGACTGGCCTCGTGCATTGCTTGCCCATTTTCCTGAGAATGTATTAAATGGAGATTAAAAATGCAGTTTAATCCGAATTAATACTCGAAGGGTTTTCAAAGTTCCCCTTTTGGGTTAATCTAGACAATTCGCGTGACACGTCCAAGTTATTCATGGTATTGTTAGATCCTTTGAGTATCACATGATAATCCACCTATCTTGTTGCATTGGCATGATGGCATGACCAAAGGGCAATGATCATACGATTTCTTTCTTTTGTTTTTTAATACCTACTGCGTGCCTGCTGATCAGGGTCAAAGGTTAGGTTCGCATTCCAACCACCCACTATGTATTTTCCTATTGTTAACCGTCCAATCCCATGTTAAAGTGACTTGAATTAACCAATCAGGACTAAGGAATATCATGCGTTCTGAGGTGGGGTAGTAATATTGAACTTGAGCTTACAAGTTCGTGCTCATTCGAAGTTTTTATGCCAAAGAAACTAGGACACGAAATTTTCTTGTTCATGGGATATTGGAAAACACATCCAAGTTCTTGAAATAATTCAGTTTATTGGTTAATGGATACATTGGTAACTTTGGTTGGTTAGTTGATACAAGAAATCTCGCTTGCTGTCATCTGTCACGGGAACCCAGAACTCTGTTGTTGCGGGAGAAAATCAGTGAATAAACGTGGAATAGACTTCAATAAATCTGTTGGTTTTGGCGTCGTTTTTTGTTGCTGTTTCTTCACATCGTTGTCAAGTTCTACAAAACTATCGAACAAAGCACTGGGTGAGATAATTCCTTTTTGCTTTTCTTTAAAAAAAAAAAAAATCGATTGAATTGGCATTGCAGTTTGGCTAAGTGCTGATTATAAACTATTACTATTTTTCGTAACCCTGATTATAAACTATATACTAAATAACTACTTTATTATGGAAGATCATAATACCCAAGGTAGCGGAGCAGAATCTTCGAGTGGGCAAAATCCAACGGATGTCCGTTTGGCTAATTTAGAATCGTCTCTTGGGGATATCCGCCAAGTTATGCGGGACATATTGGCCAATCAAGTACAACCACAGCCACAAGTGATGGGTACTCCTGCGCAAGGTATATCTCGAGATGTTTCCCATGAGGAAGGTCAAGGCGTTTCCCATCAAGTTCCTCCGTTTATTGCGGTTTCATCAAGTCAACGAAGTCAAAACTCTACTTTTCGGAATATTTTGCCCTCTCGAAGTTTTGCTGATGCTTCGATGCCTCAGGTTTCTATACCGTTTAGTAGCCTAGCTTCGATGCAAAATGATGTTTTTGGTTTAGGCCCAATGTTTAGCCAAAATACCTCTCCCGCTGTTTCAGTGATGGGGGGCCTTCCTCCCATCCCTGGGTACATTGCTAACATTGTAAAGAAAGACAGCTACGTAGATTTGACATTACTGCGTTTATGCAATTTAAATAAGTTGCCAACTACGGAACCCACCGGGGCTCAAATGTCACGCTTGATACGATCAGAGCTGATACCTATCCGCTCCTTTATTGATTGGGCAGAAGCATGGGGTGTTTATGTGGCTTTGGTGGCGCAACAAGCCCCAGAAAAGTTGATAGCATTATCATCTTATTTTTTGATAATCGCAAAAGCCCATCGTGATGTGTCAGGGACGGGATGGTTAGACTATGACCAAGCTTTTCGCAAGCAAGCTGCAGATAACGTGGCTTTATCTTGGTCAGCAATGGATCCGACGTTATACATGTCTACTGTGCTGACTCAGGGAGCTCAATCAGCATCCTACACGCCAAAATATTTCACTCCTCGTGGTGATGCACCTAAGAAGGATAATCAAGTGTGCTTTGCATGGAATAACAATGGTTGTTCTATCCCCTGGTGCAAATTCCGCCATGTGTGCCTGGAATGCGAGGGTAACCACTCGCGCAGACACTGCAATCAACGCAGTACCATGTCGGAAGACCCACGTGGAAAGAGGAAACAACAAGGATCGCTCTCTCCTGTTCCCATGAAAAGAGCAAAACAATGACTAATTTTGAAAAATGTTGATTTTACTGTATTACCATATCCTGCTGTTATATCACCTCTTAACATTTACGTTTGGAGAGAGTTTTTAATGTTCTCTACTCACGAGGATGCTGCTTGGGCTCTTAATGGGTTAACTTGGGGTTTTGATATAGGGGCACAAGGTGGTCAGCCTGGTTCTTCAAGCCGTAACTGCAGTTCAGCATTAGGCATGCCAAAAATTATTCAGGAATATTTAGCCGAGGAATGTCGCCAGGGTTCCATTGCTGGCCCTTTTGCTGAGCCCCCATTTTCTAACTTGGTAATTAATCGTTTCGGTATTATACCCAAAAGTACACCGGGTAAATGGAGATTGATAACAGACCTTTCGTATCCACATGACAACAGTGTAAACAGTTTAATTCCGGATTCTTGCGCAAATGTTTCATATATTGGTATCCCAGAAGCCATTTCAAAAATTATGATGGTTGGACAGGGTGCCCTTATGGCAAAATTTGACCTAAAAAGAGCATACAGGCTACTCCCTGTACGTGAACAAGACCGTTTTCTACTCGGTATGGAATGGGAGGGACAGTATTTCGTAGATCTTGCACTTCCGTTTGGCCTCCGGTCGGCGCCTCTCATCTTTACGCGCTTTGCGGATGTTCTTCAAGACATTTTTGAAAAACAAGGCTTAACTGGTCGCATACAACACTATCTTGATGACTTTTTTATTGTCGCTCAGCCCAATTCTTCTGATTGCAAAAATTCCTTAGCAAAATGTATTGAGCTATGTGACCAACTGGGTGTTCCCCTTGCCGACGAAAAAACTGAAGGCCCATCATCTTCCATTTCTTTCCTGGGTTTTGTGCTGGATTCGGAAAAGTTGGAACTACGACTACCGGATGACAAACTGATAAAAATTAGGAATCAACTTAAATTTTGGACAAAACGTAAACGGGGAACTAAACGGGAACTTCTCTCACTTATTGGTCTTCTGCAGCATTGCTGCCAAGCGATAGTCTTGGGTAGACCTTTTTTACGCCGCTTAATCGATAAAGCACATTCAGTTACCAAACTTCACCATTATATACGACTTACCCGATGGGAAAACGATGACTTGACTTGGTGGCTCAGCCTTTTTGACCTGTGGAATGGTCGTAGTCTCTTTCTCTTTCCAACATGGGAACGGGCACCTGAATTAACTGTAACTTCAGATGCGGCAGGGAGTTTAGGTTTTGCAGCAATCTTAGGAAAAGAGTGGTTTTCAGAGGCATGGCCAATAGGCACCACAAATATCAATATTGCTGTAAAGGAACTTGTTCCGATTGTCATTGCTGGAAAATTATGGGGTAAAAAGTGGGAACGCAAACGTATAGCATTTCGCTCTGACAACATGGCAGTTGTAAATTGCCTTCAATCAGGAACATGCCGGGATCGTCACTTGGCCTTCCTCTTGCGAGAACTTTCAAAACTTGCTATACTTCTGCACTTTACATTTACTGCTGTTCATCTTCCCGGTCGTAATAATAAACAAGCTGATGCGCTGTCTCGATTTAACTTTCAGGCTTTCTTCAAAGCTGCCCCAGATGCGGCTTCAACCTCACTGGAAATTCCTCAAGAGTTCCTTCGCTTCCTACTGTTCCCTCCTTGGACCAGGACTGGCAATTCTTGTTAAAAAATTCACTGGCAGTTAATACACAGAAAACATATTCGTCTGCCCAAAAGCAATTCATAAAATTTTGTGAAACAAATCTTTTACTTCATGAAAATGGTTCACCATTTCCTATTTCCGAATTAACTCTTTTACGTTTTGTGGGTTCGATAAGTACTTCATGCAAAGCAACCTCAATTCGTGTTTACTTATCTGCAATCAGATCGCTCCAAATTCAAAAAGGTTTCACAGACCCTCTTATTGGATGTCCGCGTCTCCCCATGGTAACACGTGGATTACGTCGTGTGGAGATCAAAACTACAAGACAAAAGATGCCTATTACCCTTTTTGTTCTTTATATTATCAAAATCAATTTGGACTTAGCACTTTTCGATGATTGCATGCTGTGGGCTGCCTGCTGTACCGCCTTTTTCGGTTTCCTTCGGGCCGCTGAGTTTACTATACCGCGAGAAGGGTTTTCAGCTAGAAGACATTTAGCAATTGGAGATATATCTGTAGACAGTTCTCCGGTGGCTAACCAAATATATTTACATTTAAAATATTCAAAGTGTGACCAGTTCGGAAAAGGTTGCACAGTAACTCTGGCAAAATCAAATAATGCACTTTGTCCTGTTGCTGCGTTGATGGGATATTTATGGATACGGGGTAATTCCCAAGGCCCCTTGTTTATTTTGGCTAATGGATCTCCGTTAACGAAGTCGTTATTAAACAGGCGTCTCCAAAGCATTTTTCAGGCATGTGGTTGGCCTAAAACTTTCACTTTACACAGTTTTCGCGTCGGTGCTGCAACAACGGCTGCTTCTTTAGGTTTTCCTGATCATCTCATTCAGGCCATGGGCAGATGGACAAGTGATGCTTATAAAGTTTATATAAAACTTCCGCAAGATAGACTCACGGCGGCCTCCCGATCGTTATCTATGGCCCGACCATTCATTTAAGGTTAGCATTTATTGTTCTTGTCATTTTGATTGTGCGAGAACACTGAAGCAGACAATTTTATAGTCTCTAAGGATACGTTTTAGTATCCTAGCTATTGTAATTATCTCGAGTTATTTTGCAGTGCGTGTGTGTGTAATGTTTTTTCTTCGTGAAAATTGATGGACATAGTTTACACAGATCATCCAAATTATGATGGCTTATGATAACATGTTAACGATGTTACTGCAAAAATGTTGCGCAAGTGTTTTACACTGGTGATCAGTGTTGTTATGCTACTCCTTGGAGGAGGATGTTTGAGAAATTGGTGTGCAATTTTCACGCCATGGCTAGTTAATGTGTACGCTTGATGTCAAGCGTTGGAAAAATCGGTGTGCAAGTGTCACACTGCGTGCTTTTGTGCTGTTGTGTTGTCGTATTGCTGAATGATGCAAAAAGCATATATTTCAAGCAGTAAATATTTTCGTGAGCAAAAAATTTTTTTTTTTTGCCCTGAGGGGTTAACTAAGATTTTTGGTGTTTTTGTTTACTTTAGGGGAGTAATCACAAGTTGTCGAAGTGGCTTCATTGCTCCCCAAGCCTTTGTTTGTTTTATTGAGGGCATTTTTGATGTTTAAATTTTTGCTGCAGTCCTGCCTTTTTTAATTAAGAAACATTTTTTGGGGGAGAATTTCGCTTATCTAGTACTCACAGGGGGAAAATTTTCTCTTCCTCTTGTGAGTACTAATTGTATGGTGGTATTGGGTGGTCAACTTCGTTTCTGTGGCGGAAATTTGGCGATTTCGGTCCACTACCGACCATACAAATGTTGTACCACTCAGGCAAGTGGGACTGGCCTCGTGCATTGCTTGCCCATTTTCCTGAGAATGTATTAAATGGAGATTAAAAATGCAGTTTAATCCGAATTAATACTCGAAGGGTTTTCAAAGTTCCCCTTTTGGGTTAATCTAG
>JAYJMH010020992.1:0-44820 GCA_036873815.1 Phacellophora camtschatica
AGAGAAGAGAAGAGAAGAGAAGAGAAGAGAAGAGAAGAGAAGAGAAGAGAAGAGAAGAGAAGAGAAGAGAAGAGAAGAGAAGAGAAGAGAAGAGAAGAGAAGAGAAGAGAAGAGAAGAGAAGAGAAGAGAAGAGAAGAGAAGAGAAGAGAAGAGGAGAGAAGAGAGAGAAGAGAAGAGAATGTTTCTGATTCTAATTGATGAACAGGGTTCATTTAGATATGCAGATACGAGTTTTCAGCTATTCATTTGTATCACAACGTCCGAAACACTGCACATTTATTGGCCTTTTTCTGAATGTAGACAATTTGAATGGTGGATTGATAAAATTCAAAAAAATATTTTTGTATATATTTATTATATTTTATTATATATATATATCTTTGTTAACGTAAAGGTTGTTTATTTTTACGTATCTCCTAGGCGACGAGTATGACATATGTGCAATTTGTTTGGAAGAATTTGAAGTTGGGGATAAATTAAGAATTCTTCCTTGCAATCATGGTATGTTAATTTTATGTTAATTATGTTATTTATGTTATGTTATTTATTCTAATTATGTTAATTCAATGTTAATTTTGTGAATTTTCCAATTTTGTGCATATTGTGATGTTTGGTCGTCCTAGGGCTTTACAAAATGCCCGATTGCGACTGCGCGACCCCGGTTAAAGAAAGAGGCAAGAATAACCATTCCTAGTGGAAATACAAGAATCATCTCGAGACCAGATTCTATTTCCGAAAAGATCTGTGCGACAAACAGAGGCAACTTTTGTAATAATAATGAAATTGACACACCGATTTCAAAGCGGTTTAGTCATCAAAGACAAAACAAAATTATATTAACTTGAAAATATAAGCATCTTCGCAACTACACATGGCTTCGCTTGTTTACATTTTCCAATTGAGATGGTTTTTATTGCTTTCAACGGATAATTCCTTGTGTCAATTTCACTATTGTTACAAAGTTTGCCTCTGTTTATGGGACATAATTTTTTTATGTTTAAATTCCTTTTAAAGGGGGCACTATCTTTTTTAAAGGGGGCATTATGTGCTGGGAATCAGTCGAATGTTGACATCTTGCACGAGCGAATCAAATACAGTTATTTAACAGGGAGTATTTTCTTCTACTATGTGGAACAACGTTGGGTTAGTTTTGAAGCCTGAAGGAGCATCGCATTGCTTAAACGTGAAGAACTGTAATTAAATCTTAATAAATTCAGTCATTGTTTCCGTATTTTTTTCTTCAAATTATGTTATTTGCTTAGTTTTATAAAGATGAAAGAATAAACTAATTTTCAAATATAAAATTTCAGTGTATCACTGTAAATGCATTGATCCTTGGTTAACTGGTGGTAAAAAGTCATGCCCAGTATGCAATCGTCCTGTTTCGGTAGCAAAGAAACCCAAAAAGAGGCGCAGTAGATCCACACCGGAAATAAGTTCCATTCAGGACGAACATGATGAACAGGCGGAACAGGACGAAAACCACTCTCAACCGGAAACAGAAGATAACGGTGAGGACATTGAAGTTGCCAACGAAAGGACACCTCTAATATCTTCATCGCAGAGGAGTAATTCTTGCACTGCGGGGGCGATGAACGTATAAATAATGCTGTGTCTTGAATAAGTTGCATAACCATAGAGTAATGATTTCCCGTAGTAGGTATATTTCCATCTCCATGGACTCGAGGCCTGTTTAAAGATTCAAAGGAGGCGGATCATGGATCATCATAGTACCAGGATTATCTTTAGCATTCGAGTTGAGATACTAAGCGTTTGCGAGGGATCTTTTCTTGGTAGGATTCTACCTCGTTCACAGGGCCATGTCATTCAGAATAAATACCCCTGGAACCTACCTGCAAGTTTTGCGTAAATTTATGCGAACTCGTGAATTTATGCCGCACCATAATTTTTATTTTTCGAAGTCTACTTTCGCTGTCCATTTTTCACATTCGAATTTTGCAATCTCTCGAGATTCAGTCAAATGTTGATTTCCATGCTCATTGTTTCTCATAAGCCAATGAAAACGCATAACGGCCAGGTAGGTACCAGCAGGGGTATGGGGTATTTTATAAAATAGCCCTGGGTACGAGGTCGGGTAGGATTATGAAGGCAAGCGAAAATAAATTAACTTTAAACCGAAAATAAATTATGCTTGATATTTGATAGCGTGATTTGTTCTGAGGAAAACAGATTCGATCTAAGAACAATAGAATTTCATCCTACCTTTTATATTTACAAGGCAAAACTTTTCTCCTAACAACAGCAATGCAAAGGCAGGGATTGATCCCAACATGTAGATGAAAGATCTTCCTTCTTCGTCAGAAGACCTTATCTATATTTCCTTCTCTAAGTGCTTAGGGGGTAATTTAGAGGAACGTATACTCAATTTTAGTTAGTTAGAGATACAAGATGTAGTCTAGGCTATTCAATGTTTTATTTCATAATATCTGCTTTGTTAAAAGTATGGCAACGTTACAAGTACGGCAACGACAACAATGGTACTGTTGGAAATTGCCGCATATTGGAGGAGGGCTAGTTTTATCAGAACATTGGAGAACAAAGATTTTTTTTTTAAGTTGAAATGAACTACCATTGTTTTTGAAGATGATATTTTTGAAGGTAAAATTATACCACAGTTTGTCCCAGGAGAGAGAATTGTAATGAACTACCAGTGGTTTTGAAAATGAAATGAAATGCAATTAGTTTTTAAGATGAAATAAACCACAATTTGTCCCAGAAGAGCAATTCGTAATGAACTGCCATTGTTTATGAAATTATTGTCGGGTCAATCCTCAGTCCTTCCTCCGTTTTGCTTCCAATGACACTGAGCAAGCCAGAGGGCTTTGTCATTGTCAGAGTTTTGTAGTTGGGTTGGGTTCTGTTTTTCTAAACATGCAACATGAAGTTTTGATTATGTCAACAGCAAATTAACTTGTTGACTCTTAATATTAAAGATTGATTTTGCAGATTTATTGTAGCTCTTTTGTTTTGCTGCTAGATCAGTTTTAATGATTTTCGTATTATATTTCTATTAATTTTACCAACTACTCTTGCAAGGCCATGTAGAGTTTATGGCAAGAAAGAAATTGACACAACAGTTTAGAGTTAAACAAGTGAAGCAGGCTATTTAAGAAAACCAAAGCAATAATTATATTCCAAGTAGTTCGTAAAGCCTTTATAAAACAGAACAGGGTTATCCTATTTTTAGGGCTACTGATAATGGTGTGAAATCAAATTAGTTGATTGTTATTTCTTATTGATTATATTGTAATTACGTATTTGTATAAAGTGTTCCATTTCGGAGCCAAACTCTCCGATTCGAAGCTAGTTTTTGGAACTTGTAACTACGAAATCCACAAACAAGCTACCAGGCTATACAACCCAATTTTTTGGCAATTAGTCCAAATCTAAAAAAAATTAACATTGCTTTTCAATTGTTATTATTATTACCCCAGAGGGGGGAGGGGCAGTACCACCTGATTTGGGTAGGTAGTCGTGTCCTATATTTTTGAGTCTGGGATTTTAATTCCATAAATATATTTTGGGTCTGAACAAATTTTCAGCTCCCAGGAGCCTTCGGGTTGTCTTCGACTGCAAAAACGGACTTGCTTACTTTATTCGTATATTATTCAATCATATATTATGTATTCTTACAATAAGATTTTCTATATAGCAATGCCACAGGGCATTAATATAATCGTTTTTGACCGTTTTTAATGACAGCGAAATGCAAATATTATCAATCGTTATTGCATATCAAGGAATGGTTATCATAATTTTAGAGACGTTTTGTTGAGACCATTTATATATACATAAGAAGAATTTTCACAGTTGTAGGGCTATTCTAAATAACGGAGCTAATGTTATTTTGCTTGTGCAAGAAGATATATTAGTCTTTTCACTGAAAGAAGTTCTGAGCATTAAAGAAAATTATAGATGCGGAAAGTGCCTTTTTGTGAATTTCACGAAAAACGAGAAAGACGCAAAACGCCATACTTTTAGGAGTGAAATGCGAACAGAACTGTTATGTTAATTTAAGATATTTTAACCCTTTCACCCCGGGAAGGGCCATATGGCCCATTGACAAACAACGTAAAACGTCATATGTTCAGGAGGTAAATACGGGCAGAATCTTATATTGATTGAACTTTTCAACATAAGTTTATCTTTTGAATTAAGTTGGTTTGTAAGTATTACCCCCTGCAAAATTATATTTAGCTTGGACATAATCATAATATTAGCATTTTTTTCTTGTTAGAGATGATTTTTTATGCTCGCTCAGTGGATCATATTGTATAGTATAAAAGCTGTATGCATTTTGTGCATGATTTTAAAACGAATTTTGTCTTCAAATATTAGATTTATGTTTCTTATATTATTATAACAGAAACATTTGTATTTATTTATTTGAGGCTTTTTGAGTCAAATGAGTACCTAAAAATATCTGACTGACATATCCAATGAAAATAGTTGAATGCCTCCCCCCTCCCATGTACTCGGTAGTAGTGAAAGGCTTTCTAAGTTTTTTATGAAAGAAATGTGTGTATAACTAATTTTGATAATTTTTCTGATGGGCAAACTCTTTTTAGCCTACCCAGTATTTTACGTTTTCGATCAAAATTGAAATTCTCTAAAACAGTTTTAGCGAAGGTAACTTATTTTCTATGGATTTTTTAGACGTATAACTCCAGCCATTTTCAGCTCAGTAAACTTTTTGCCCAATCTAAAATAGTATTTACATCTCATTGGAGAAGTCAGAGATAATAATATGTTTGAAATTTATGCCAAACAGTGGACGCTAACAATTCTTCTGTTAAACTCGTCTGCAAATGCTGCAATCGTTTTAATTTTAAATAGATAAATTCGATCCAAAAATCCATAGGATGCTTATTAACATTGCCATACAAGTAAATAATTACTGGACTGAAATGTTGTAGATAAAAATGATCAAATAATTTCTCAAACTGTCGTACATTACAAAATCTACCCAATTGTGTTATTATGTTTATGACTGCAGCTTTTCACTGATTGGTAGACTCGTTTCAAGTCTACTCCGTACAGGGAATAAATAAATAGAAGTTAAAATACAAGGAAGGCAGACGGAAAAGAAAATTTGGAGGAGACAAAATTCAGGTATGCAGCACAGAATGAAATCTCCTATCAGTAATTACTCTCTGGCTGTTACTAAAACGATAAACGGGGGAATCTGGGAAACGAGCAATCTGAAAAACGGAGAACATTGGAATCGCAATGAGGTTCCATTATGGGTTTGCGGCATCTAAAACATTGCGAGATCAGTATTAATATCTTAAGAGACTAGGGGAATATCAGAATGGAGAATATCAAAACCAGAGGCTTGACAGAAAAAGAGACAAGGTTGTGAAGCTCTTTAGTGGAAGGTGACAGCTCTGATTAATGTACCAGTGTACCACCTCCTTGACGAGTGTACCGGTCAACATCTGTGACAGCATACCGATGCACCGGTTGTCACGCGTGCAAATGTGTTGCAAGAATTTTCGTTTTTGTGCAGTATATTGTTAGGCCTATTATTGGGCTGGTATAATTAAGCAGCTCTTGAGGGAATCTATGACTTGATGAAAAATTAAATCGGTGAAGTATGAAATCATTTTTAATAAACTCATATTATTCCGAAAATATCCGACCAGACTGTAAGAAATACAAGAGCTGTGAAATTTCTGGCTTCGATGACGTCTGTTTGTTTTTGTTTGTTTTACTTATTTTAAATCGATAAATAATTCTAGCTTTTTATTTACAAATATGTACAAAGAAAACTAATCTACATCAATGAAAACGAAACGATCAATCAATCAATCGATCAATCAATTAAAGAATATACAACTTAAAAAGAAAAGGAAAAGTGCAAACATAGTACATAACTCCAGATAAACTGATTATAAAATAAAATCGATTACAGTTTTATGAATGCGATCTGATGATTATCTCATCTTTGGGTTCACTTGAGTAGAATGCTCTAATAGCAGTGCAATCAGCAGCTGTTCCGGATATTGGGGGGCTTATTGTTCTCAGAACAATGGATAACAAGCGTTTCATTAATCAATTGTTTTAAATAAATAATGTTTTCGAAATCATAGGAGTCCCCCCCTGGCTTCCGAAGGCACTGAATAGTGTTCCATAAAAAATATTATACATTTGGGTAAAAAGTTTCCCATGATATTTTGGGTTGGGTAAAAAAATGTTTTGGTTTTCACATGTTCAGGATTGGGTAGAAACAAAATTTCACTATCAAATTAATTTCTTTTTGTAATAATTTCACGGCATATCCATGCTTTGACACCTTTTGGGAATCCCCACATTCAAAATTGACACATCCACAAGGAAATTCAAAGCGCATGCGTCAATAACAGATCAACAGCCAACAGGACGACAACAGTTGGAAGAAAGAGGAGAGAATTATTGTTGGTCTGAAAAGACCTGAGATAAAAAATCTCTGAAAATCTTCACGATCCTTGCACTGCTGCAGAGAAATATTAGTTAAGCGAAATCAGCTTGCTGGTAGCCAAATATTAAACAGTTTTTTTGATAAAATTTCAAATTTTTTACAAGAAAACTCAAGAGAAAAGTTGAAGGTTGGTGGAAGCAAGAAAATGGCGACCACAGCAACTTCGCAACCGCTTGGCAATCCAGTGAAGCCAGGGTGAGCTTGACTTGTCTTCTTTCTTTAAAATGTTTGATTTTAGAAACGATAAGGGTTTAACTTGAAGTACCAAGGGTTTACGAGATTTTTTCGCAAGTCATTATGAGTCTGTTGTGGAGAAGAGAATGCATGGAATCACTTGATTTAACATCATTTGTGTCTCGTCTCGCACTGCACCACTTTTTGTAAAAAATAAAACGGAGTTGGGATGGAGCAGAGTAGAAGATGAAAACTTTGACATTGGGGAACGAATTTTACCGGTGGTGAAAGTGTCACCAAAAGATTGATTTAAATTCCCTTTCTTTGATTTGTTTGTTTTCGAAAGGAATCTATTGTCATTAATTAACGAAATTTTAATCAAAAGAATGCGACATCACCATCCTACAACATGGTTATTTAGGGCGAAGAGATGCGGAGGCAAACGAATAGAAACAAATCAAAGCCAAAAGAGTGCAGGGAAAGAAAAGGAAGATTTTATTGTGAATTTAATAAATCTGTTCTATTGTATTATTCATATATGATTAAAAATAAACTTTCCTTGCTTGACTATCATGGCATGACGAGACTAGTTATTTAATTAAGTAAAGTTAGGTACTTCCATAGCTTGCAGGTAAGGAAATTGCAATTCAAACCAAATTGTTTAAATTTGACTTCTGGATTTGAAGTGTTAAAAAGCATGAATAACTACCAATTGATTTTTGTTATTCTAAAAAAATTGGCTGTAAGTCCACAGAAAGAGTGTGCTGTGGCACTTTTCACCAAGATCTTGAGTGCACAAAGTAATGCTAAAAGTCAGGTATCAAAGAATCCTTCAATTTCTTTCACGTACAAAATTCTGGCTGTTCTTCTAACAGATGTGCCTTTCAAACCAAAGGGGAAATTTCTTTTTAATGTGTTCTTTTGATGTAATTTCAGATTTAAAGCAAATTATGGTTATGGCAAGCGCGGTATTGTTAAATTTGGCTTGATTAGGGGGGAAATGGAACATGTTTTTGGGGCCTTGACACCCAAGTGCCCCAGAGGTTCCATTTTGGCGCACCTGTGTGATCTCGGGGGCATCTATGGCAAACTCTGCAAACTGGTTGAGCATTGTAATGCAGGACTAAAGGTTTTCCAAGCAAAATGATAAATTTCCTGGAAGTGGAGAACTTCATTGTTATTTATTATGTGCCATGAAAATATTTCCCAGAACCAAATCTGCAATGACAACAGAAAGTTTGATGCATTAAAAGATTTACTGCATGTGTGGAACTTTCCTTGTGATGTGGAATCATCCTTGCACCCAGGACAAAATATTTTTGACAAAGTGTAAGATTTGTGAATTTGCAAACTGGTCATTACCCCTGGATTTGCATTTTCCGCTGTTGTTTGAAGGCACAGTCTTCTGTTCCCTAACTGCCAACTACTCTATAACCATTGGATTTACATAATTACTAAAAACATTGACCCCCGGAATGACACCTTCCCTGGATACAGATATTAATTGCAACTGACCCCTGGGGCTTTAGTTCATGACACCATTTAAAAGTTGTGCTTTAGAACAAAGATGTGTCTGTAATTTGTGGGTCCAAGTTGGGTTTGTTCTCCATGCAGTTGTATCACATGACATCTAGAGAAATTCTGTATTGTACAAACATGCACACATTGCTGCCATGCTTTTGGGAAATGAAAGATATAATTTTATTTCAAAGGGAAAGAATACTTCCCACTAGATTCATCATGTGACATGAACTGCAGTGAAAACAAACAGGTTTTTTTGTCAGCTGGGATCGGAGAGTTGCAAATTTAGACAGTTGTGCATGCAAACTTAACTTTTTAGAAATTTTTAACTTTCTTCAGTAAAATTTGTGTGTATTGTGGAGCATGTCTATTGTCCAGACTGTGGATATGTCTCTTTGTTAGTTAACAAAATAACATTTGATAATTTAACAATACAAATGGTCCTTCCTTCCGACACCTTATCAAATATTACATTCCTGATATTATAGGAGCAAGACCTATTACCCAAGGGGGGAACATCTTGAGCTGACCCAAAAATATAATGGTTCAAGGAAAATGCAAACCCATAAATAGTATGGGGCATGTTCAGATGCAATTTTGATGTTATTAACATCTTTTTATTAATCTTTCTTTGCTATTTCTTAATATTTTACCCAAAATATAAGATTGGAAATTTTTAGAGCCAAAATTATATATTTTGATTAAAATGTTTCCATACCCAAAAATATATATATTCAAATCAGAAATCCCCGATCCAAAAATATAGGACATGCCCCCCTAGCCAAGTCAGGTAGTACTGCCCCCCCCTGGGAACTATGATTTTTCAGTGATTATCATCTTGCTCTTCATTTTACCTACAAAAACACATGCAAAAGCCTATCTTTTCACTAAATACACAAACAAGACACTTTTTGAGGTGCTTTTTGAAAAAAATCAGATCACTACATAAAGATCTTAAGCCATTGAAGCTTTTGTAAAAGAATGTGGTGATAAAATCTTTCTTTGATGATGATGATCAGAACTGAAGACTTTCATGATGATTATAATCACATTATCCTGTAATTAAAGAAAACATTTTTGAAAGTTTATGAAAACAAGTCGAATTAAAGATGTGCATGCAGATATGCATTTTATATTATCATATTGACAAATATCAATTTACCAAGATAAGACTGCCATTATGGAATTTGTCTTGACAACCAATTTCTGCATTATTTCTATTAATATTATTGTCAAAATTACAATGATTATTGATATTTTTATCAGGAATCGTTCATATGTTTAATCAGGATGTCTACTAGATGTGTTTAAAAGAATATTCATGTTTTTGCATTATGTTTGCAAAAATTGTAAAGTTTGTCAATGAAATGTCACAGTTAATGTGTACGAGATATGATACATACAATGGCAATACAAACATAGCAATGCAAACATAGCAATACAAACCTGCCTCCAATTAAACAAAAAAAAACTAAATGGAGAACAAAATTAAATGGAGAAAAACTAAATGGAGAACAACTAAATGTAAATATTGGTGATATAAAAAGTGACAAAAGAAAAATATTGAAGAGACAATAAGTGACAGATATATCAAAAGTGCAAGAGAATTATAAATGTTTAACATAAAAAAAAACAGTACTAAACCAACTTAGATTCTTATGCCAAAACTCTGGATGTATGGATGTTAAACATAATGGGAATGTCAACTCAGTAATTATGCAAGCTTGAAAAAATTCAAAAAGATTTTCTAACAATGCCTTTTCAATAGAGAGGTTTAGATCTGGAACGAATTTGAGTACAACATTTAAAACAATTGAATTAAAAATTCCAAGAATAAACATGTGAAAGATGTTGTTCTCATTGGATATCAGAACATTTTGTTTTTTTTAAACCTGCAAAATGAAATTTACTATTTTGTCAGGTTTTTGGAGAAACAAGCTGATGACTCCCAAGAAGAATAGGAAATTGACTTAATTATAGCAACAGCCAGAAGGCCTACTAATTTACCAAGCATTGTTGTCATTCCAAAAATATAAGATAAGGTTTACAAATGATAAGGTTTATATAAGATAAGATAAGGTTTATTTCTTTTGCTAAATGCTTTTTGGAGTGAACAAATATTATGTAACAACAGTGAAACACCACCAATTTCAAAGCAATCAAAGACAATTTCAATTCAATTTTATTTGCAGAATACAATCTTAATACATGATATTGATAAAAAAATAATAATAAAATTGTATTCTACACAACCTAAGGGAAGCAGAGCTTATCTAGCCTAGGTCGCAAATTTAAATTTAAAGGATACACAACAGCTAAAATTGATACATAATATGCTAATACAACGTCGAAAGTTTAACAGCAAGATGCATAAATTGTTAGTAAAAATTAATGTGGTTAGTATTGTTAATATGTTAGTCTTCCTGGTTTACAAACAAATTCTCTCAAGCAGAAAATCAAAACAAACATGCCAATTTCACTCTTGTTACCTTGTTGCACATGTTTATTATTATAATAACATTTTAAATTAATTTTATTACATATAATATTTTGCAGGCCTACAATTTCAAATATTGACTGGAAAAGCAAGCTTAACGTTCCAGAAAGAGATATGAGAATGAGAACAGAGGTGGGTCTATGAGCATCTTACTTTTAATTGGAAAAAATTAATGGATTAGTGAGCATTAGAAGAAGTACATTTTCTATGGTCTTGTGTTTGCCTTGTAATTTATGTTTGTTTCTTGAACAAATATCATTTTAATTGAGAGCTGCAAAAACTTTGAACTCAAATAAAATGATAATCCTTTTCCAGACCCTTCAGCAGAAAGCCTCTAAAGTCTGGTTGATTCTGTTTGGACTTCATGCTTCATGTTGTTTGCAGACAAACTGTTTGTTGTTTTTGTAACTTTTTGAAGTCCTTATTCAGGTCAGAAAGAAAAAAAGTGATATTCAAAAAGGGAAAGAAAATGATATTGTGATTTTTTGAATTCCTTATTCAGTTTAGAATTCTTGAGAAAATATTTTAGGATTGATACATTCTTTTCTTAGTTCACTATTGTTGCATTTTATAGGATGTAACAAATACAAAAGGACATGACTTTGATGATTATTGTCTGAAAAGAGAATTGCTTATGGGAATTTTTGAGAAAGGGTATGAAAAACCATCTCCTATCCAAGAAGAAAGTATTCCTGTAGCTCTTGCAGGAAGAGATATTATGGCAAGAGCGAAAAATGGCACTGGAAAAACTGCTGCTTATTTGGTACCCTTGTTAGAAAGAATTGACATGACAAATGATCATATTCAAGGTATGCAAACATATCTTAAAATTTCTTGCAAACTGGGGGTTCGTTTTGTGTGGTGTTTTGATGTGTATATTATTTCATGTGCCATAAATCCTTGAATTAGCCCCTCCCCTCCATTGAATAGGCCTCCACCCAAAAACATCCAGTGGCTAATAACATTTTAAAACAAAATCAATTGCAAAGAACATATGTATGAACCTTCATCAAACATTGATGATTTACGTTTGGACTCTATATGAACTCTCCTTTCTTAATTCAGTGAAAATTTAATGATGTTGAACAAAGTTAAAAATAAATTTGTAAATTTTAAAACTCATCCATCCAAAGAACCTCAGTCTAAATTTGAAAAAATTGTTTGATTCAGGATTTTATTTTCAGTCTTCCTCTGCCTCAACACACCACATAGTTGTGATTATCACATTGTTTTTGTTTTGTAATTGTATTTATATATCATTTTATTTTGTTTCTAATTCTAGCCCTTGTGTTGGTACCCACAAGAGAACTTGCTCTACAAACTTCACACATTTGCAAAGAATTAAGCAAGCACATGAATGTTAAAGTTATGGTCACCTTAGGAGGTGTTGGACTCAAAGACGATATTATGAGGCTTTACCAAACAGGTCAGTATTATTGTTAGAATTTTCTTTATACATATATATATATATATTATATATTATATATATTATCAATTATTACTTTATGAATTATTGTAATTTTCTGAACAACATGTTTAACTTTAGTAGCATCAACTTTAGAAGCAATTATCAAATGTAGAGCAAGCAAATACACAATTATTATAAAGCAATGCATCAAATAAAAATGATGATGATGATGATGCAATTAGGATAAATTAGAATTAAAGTTAGCTTTGCATTTTTAATTTAACAATTTGGTTAATATTTGGTTAGAGTATGTTATGTTTTGTTGACAGTTTAACATAGAAAAGCATATTTATTGTGTCTGGCCAAATATAAATGGATCTTTTGAGACTGGGAAAGTGGTCTCAAATTTAAGGGTTGACTTATACCAAGAGCCAATAACTTGGATATATAAGGATCAGACCTGTACATATGAATCTTAGTGGGCGTGTGGTAATTCGCACGCCTTGGCGATTTTAGGCGTGCGATAACAAATTTAGGCCGAAAAGAATGTTATTTCAGGCCTCATACACATCACTCTGTTTTCATTTTGACCCGTTTTTGCTGCTGAAAGCGAAGCTTGTTTGTGTTCCCACTCACATTGAGCCGTTCTCAAATGAAAACGATTGGAAACGCTGTGAATTCACATTTGCTCCACGAAAACAACGCTACCGGTCTTTTTTTGAAAAGGAAACCTATTTCAAATGTCTCCGTTTTTGGTCTTCACATTGGAAATAATCCGTTTTCAAAACAACCCGTTTTCATTCGGCTTCGTTTTCATCAGCGTTCTTAAAATTCTTTTTTTTCATAGCCGAATAATTTACGGTTATGCCAAAAATGGAGCAAAATAGATCCGTTTTCGAAAACGGAGTAGTAGGAACTACATGGGAGACAGCTTCGTTGCATTTAAGTTGAATTAATTAATATTATGGTTAAAAATCGATCTTCATATCATATTACACTTTTAACAATCATCAAACACATTCTCCAATGTCAAGGTCGATGTCTCTTTCTTCTTCAATTGTTATTTCTTCATCCAGTTTTTTTCTTTTCTTGTTCTTTGTCTGTACGCTGTTGCCCGTTTTCTTCAATCTGTTACATTTTTTACAAGGATTGCTGATATGGTTTTTCAAAGAATGTTTTCATAAGTGAATGCCTTGAAAACTTTAGGCGATTGCACGCCTCAAACGTGCAGGCCTGCCACAATGGTCCCCTTATCAATTTAGGAAAGTACAAGAGTGTTAAAAGCAACTTGAAACATGAAATTCTTCTTGTCGTTTTAAAGTTATGTGTTTGAGTGGCTAAGTGGTTTAAGGCACTGTGTTTTAAAGCCAAACTCTCTGTGGGAGCACATTTTCAGAATCAGTTGTCAGAACTCTTAAACTACAAAACACACTGTCAACTAACTACGAAAACCCACAGTCTATCTTTTCAAGGTCAGTAAATGAGTACCAGCTTAGCTGGGGGTAAGAGGCTATTAAGCCAGAGAATGGAGTGGCACCCTCCCCTACTGGGTAGCAGCACCAAAAGAGGGGCCTTCATTTTGCCTTCAAACATTATTGTTTTAGTTCATACATTTTTAGCTTTTGATAAAATCTATTTTAAAATTTAATCATTGAATCTAGAAGATTTCACATGAAATGATTAAATGTTTTAATTTTTTTTCAGGATCTTAAAGATGACAAGCAAAGAGCAGAAATGTGTGCTGCTCGTGCAGTTTTGGAAAAGTCAACAATGATGCTTTTAACTTCTTGCAAGGTAAATAAAAGTCGCAATATCTTAAATGGCTGTCTTCTCTTTTACCTCTTTGAAAAGAATTTGTTATTCAAAAATGAAAATCTTTCTTTGAACATTAAAAGTGCAGACTTTCGTGGTGAAAAACCTAATATTCCTTTTCTTTATTATCTCTTATTTTATAAACCTTTTGCTGTGAATTGAAACAAATTCATTGTCTCAAAGTTTACAAAAATATTTGCCATGGATAAATTATACTGTAAAATAACATTTTTCATTTCATTGAGACAACTTGTGATATTTTAAGAACTTCTTTTTGCTACCAAAACTTAGAGTGATGTTAAGTCTTTGTTCTGTTATTATTTTGTTTTCAAATTTTTTTAAAAATTTTGTTCATTACTAGGCTTTTCAGACATTTTTAGACACTTTTAGACCTGTGCGATACTTTGTAAATTATAAATTTGATAACTATTATTATCACAGATAATAAAAACTATTTGATGTTTATTTTAGAGTAACATAGTTGTCATTTATTTCTGCAGACATGTTTACGCCATCCTGATTCCCCATTGGCATTGGGTAATCGAAGTGGGGTGTTCAAATGCATGCGAACTGCCATGGCAACATTGAGGGATATTGTTCAGGAAACTTCTTATGAACCTCCTCTTGAATCATGCAGGGGATTAGGAATGGAGTTTAAAGATTTTGAGGTCAATATAAGTTATTTTTATCTGAGCATGCTAGAAGTATCTTTGTCATATTCCGAAAAAGACAAGTTGTTGTGGTCATAAAAATTGATTTTTGACATAAATTAAGATTTGTTTACGAATGACCAATTTGAAAAAACTTTGATCTGTGAGTAAGAATTTATTTTCTGCCAAATATTCTTAGGTATTTTTATAATGACATTCTTGTCCCATATTAAAAAAAAACTCTTAATTATAAATAACATTATTATATCCTCAAAAGGAAACTAAGCATATTTAAGCTACACCACTTCAATTTCAATATTTAAAAATATTATTTTAGAAACTGATGATAAGCTTCCTTCTAGAAGGCATTCAGTATATTGATAGAAGTAGAAGGTATCGAAAAAGACCAAGTGTTTGAAAATTGAAATTGTTTTTCCAAAGGTTGTAGTGGAAGTGCTGATTCAAAGGCCTGAGGACACAGAAGTGCGACCAGAAATATTAGAGAAATTACAGCAAATTATTTCAGACACTGAGAATGTCGTGAACTCACAATTTATTGCCAGTTCTAAGAAAAGCAGAATTGTTGCATTCTGCAGCAACTTACGAGATTTACATGAAGATTTAACACAAGAATTTGAAATTTGCAATGATGTAAGTCTATGTTTCTTTACTTTGTTTCATAGGGGGGCACGGACGGAGAGGGTAGCAGGACCCGAAAATCTGTGAATAAATTTTTATAATATGTTTTTATGTTTATTAATCAGGCATCTTTAACATATGATACTAGATAGCTAATTACATATCTCCGGAGAAGCTAATTATAAAACAAAACAAGAGTAGTGTGACCACTGGTTTCCGTAAAATAATGCAAATTTGTATCTCTTTAGGTCTTAATGTGATGAGGTTTCTGTAATTTTTTATTAACGTGACAATCTCAATATAACGCCATCCTTGTTTTACCGCCAAGATTTATGTAAATCCAATCATGGCAGTATAACAAGGTTAATTTTTCATTAATTCTTTTTATTTTTAGGAACCATTGAATGAACCACTTCGTTTACTTTTGAGAAAAACAACCAAAATAATTGATGATATCAAAAGTGATGTTAGTATTTGTAATTTTAAAATTTATAGGAAGTCAGTCGACCAGGAGGCTCTTCTTTTGAGAGCTACTATCTTCAGATAGGGGCGGGCGCCATGCCTCTCCGTGATCACTTTTGACCACTTACATTAGTTTTAAACACTGCTACTCATTTACCGACTTCTAAAGGATGGACAGCTGAGTTGGCTGTGGATTTGTTGTTTGAAGTTTGTTTGTTTGGACAACTGGTCCCGAACCCGCGCTTTCACAGAGAGTTCGAATTTTTCAAATAGGCAAACTTTTTTTTCATATAAATTTCACATAACATACATACATCCAATATATGTATATGCATGCTCAATACCATACGATATGTCTATTGTGTAATGTTATTATACTATTCAATAAATTAAAATTAGCTAGGAACGTGTTTCTAAAATTGTGATATCATTTGTAAATTTATTTTTTAGCTGACAACTATTTCATTAGATTTACTGAATGAAGCTTTTCTCGATCAAACCTGGAAACCAAGTTTACAAAAATTAAAATCAGCTTCTGTCAGTGGTAACCCAGATTTAGTAGACTTACATGGAGAAAAAATTACAAAAGAATCACAAAAAATGAACGAAGTAAGTTGCTTAACAACTTTTGAAATCAGATATCACATCAAATGTCTTCGCTTTCTTTTTTATTTTGATTGCACAATCTTGAATGTTTGCACAGCAAAAATCATTTTGCCAGTTTGAATACTCTGTACTGTCAGGTTTTAATGCAGTTGATGCAATTGAATGCATTCAATTTATTTTATTTCAATATTTCCTCAAAGAATACACGATCTCTCAAAGAAAAACAACATAATAACATAACATAAATATTTTCATTACGAGCCCTGTTTGAACGTAACAATGCTCTGTTTTATGCACAGGTCTCTGGTTTCACTTTAGAAGAATTTAGTTTCAGGAAACTTTAAGTTGCTATTTCTTAATTGGAAATATGTAGTGCCCTGATTGCTTTACTGTTTTGCGTTTAAAGATTTTTTTAATTAAGCAATGACACATTTTTTTGGGACACCCGTTGATCGTGTTTTGAAACTCATGGCTCAGTCAGTTGATTTTGAGTCGCAGTTTACGTATGGGAGATGTTCTACCATCACCTGTTGTAATATACATTGTAGGTGTCAAGGCTGATTTGCAATATCACTCAAAGTGAACCAGTCATAATAACTGCAAGAAAGATTGAGGACAATATGAGAGTATTTCTCCCACAGGTAAGTGAAAGTGTATTTCTTTCTTAGGTAAGCATTTTAATTTTGCTGATGACTCAAAATATTTGCTGATCAGTGAAAATCCCAGGTGGGGGCAGTACCATCTAACTCGGATACGGGGGCGTGTCCAAGGAAATCTTGAGCTGACCCAAAAATATAATGGAACGAAAACCTAAACCCAAAAATATAACAGTATGGCGCATGTTATGATGCAATTTTGCTGCCTGTAACATCTTTTTATTAACATTTCTATGCTATTTCCTAATGTTTTACCCAAAAATATTAAATTTTTAAATTTTTAGAGCCAAAATTAATGTTTCTTAGGAAAAATTTTCAGGCCCAAAAATATATTATCGAAACTGACACTCCCCATATACAAGTCAAGTGGTACTGCCCCCCTGGGTGAAAATTTGAAAATGCCAAAATTTATTGGCTCAAGTGTTTTGGGATAAATATAAAATTTTCTCATTTTTGAAATTTTTTTCCTTTAATGCAAAAATTTTAAATCATGGTATTGATTAAAAAATCTCTTATTTTCTTAATCCAAACTCTTCGCAATAAGTCAATTAGTTTGTTGTTGCATGTATTATAGCAGGGTTTACAGCCAACCTTGAAAACAGGGAATTATCAGGGAATTGAAATATAGTCATTTTTTTAAAATAATTTTGGTTTAATGTCAGGGAAATCAGGAAACTCCTACTGCAACTTGACATGTTTATTAAATGCTCTTTAATATTGAAAATTGTTTGAAAAGGAATGCTAAATGTTACGCGATGTCTCAAAATCAGGGAATTTCAGTGGAATTTGTCAGAGAAATCAAGGAATTATCAAGGAATTTTACTCATTGATCAGGCTGTGGGAACCCTGCTAAAATTTTGCTCAGAGCATTACTGATTATAATCATCAATAAACATCAATGAATTTTAGCAATTCGAATTAAAGCAATTATCTTTATTTCCAGATGGTTTCAGCTGCTAAAATTTTGTCAGGGCATCCGACGAGCAAGATATCATTAGAAAATATGGAAGTATTTTCAAATGTTTGGGAAACTCAAGTGGAAGAATGGACGACTCTTTTGCGAAATGTAACTCACTTTGATAAAAGACGAGGAAGTGAAAGTAAGTCAGTAATGTTTACTTTTTACATTTAATTTTCACTTTAGATTTCACAAAAAATTATTTTTATTGACACAAAAACGTATTTTTGGATTGGATTGCAATATAAGAAATTTCTGAACTGTGTATATACAGAAATAACGCACATAAAAGAGCCTAAAAACCTTCAAGACTGAAATTTTGCACTGTTGTTTGACAATTAAATTTAAACGAATGAAAGTTCATTGGATAATTTCTAAGTGTTGAAAGTTTTAATTTATTAGTTACATTACCTTTCTTTTATCCCCAGCTATGTTTTCTAAAGTTATGAATAAAGAACTTTTGCCATGCTGTTACCCACAAATATAGGTTCCTTTATGCTAAGATCCACTGTATTCCATGTGTAACGTGTAAACTCGCTTGCAACAGCGTGTCTCTTACATTAGCGTGTAATTACCAAGCATGGTTTTAAGTGATACTGCTATTTTTAATCGAATTGCTTTAAATATATACTTATTTTTGAATTTCTTAAAATTAATTTATTTTCTTAACTTTCAAACTTTAAAAATTTACCACAGCATGTGTATTTAGAATTTTTAACTAAAAAAGAGGGGTCTAAAGCATAGCTTTATTTTTTCTAATGGATATTAATTGATGGATATTCCCCCGTTTTTTAATAAGGGTAATATCACAAAAATATTTAGCTTTAAGGGCCGTTTATATTTAGAAATCTCACCCCATTCAACGGAATCCGGTAGCAACGACCTGCTTGTGCAGAAAAAGCAATTCCAGCCCATCTTGCTGGACTGGCTCATATTTTATGTAAATGAAAAGTATAATAAAGAATGGAAAGCATTGTTTGTTTAGATCCCATTCAGGTCAGTTCCGTGGACATTTTTCACAGATTTCACTTAACTTGGCTGGCCCTCCCCTCGTGTAAAGAAACGTAAGGTAGAATTATCAATTTATGTTTTGCTAAGATTTCACCTTATGTAATCAGGCTCGAAGAAGATAACGCGTCTGCCAGCATACATATTGCTGCTGTTTTTTGGCACTTTTATGCATGCAAGTTAAAATTCTTTAAGAATATTCATTTGAGAGAAGATTCTCATTTATTGTTACGATTAAACATACTGTGGTTAATTCTTTGAAAATTACATCTTTAAATACAGTTATTTATTATATTTACATATCAACCAATCAATTAACCAACGACTAACTCATTAATGTATACATAACACTAATCTATAATCGCTAACAACCTTAAATAAGTGAGAGAGGCTAAACGCCTTTTCTCTTTTATTTCAGATTATTGGCTTTTCACCTTCAAGCCTCTTGACAATATCATATCAACAGGATCTTAAACTGTTTTAAATGTAATATCTTCCTAGGATTATAACTTAACCTGAGATAAAGCCTGAGATAAAATCAGTTTCAAGCTTTTGTGAAAATTTCACACAAAAGAAACATTGGGTGATAATTTACTGTTTCGTTAAGGTGTAACTAGTATGAGTTACAGACACTATTGAAATAAAACTAGTTTGACTTATTATTTGGTGAGAGCATTTTGCTATAGTTAAAGGTCATATGTCATACGTCACATATTATAAGTTATATGTCTTCCGTCAAAGGTTAAATGCCGTAGGTCAAATGGGCTTCTAGGATAGGGGAAAATAAATTTATTTGGATTTCATTCCGATTTAAAACATTTTTCGTATCTAGAAATCCTTGAAGATTTTGCTTTATTATTTGGTAAAATTTTAAGTAAAAGTTAAATTGTAATAGAATTAAATTTAAAAACAGCTCTTTATTCATAGTCCTGTGCTGTTCTCAAAATTGAAATAACCAGGTTTTTAAAATGGTTCAAAACGACTTTCAATAAATACAATTTCCAAGATGAAGTAATAAACTAAACGTGAAAATTTAAAAAAGAAGGCATGAACCTTTTTTAGTTATAATTGAAGATACCGTTACAAATTACTTTTCATCATACTATATTATGGTTGATTGTTTTCAAAACTCTTGCTTTTAAGTTCTCCTTCACAAGGATAATTTGATAATTCTATCAGTGTAACAACAAGAAGATAAATAAAGGACATAGATTAATTGTATATACGAGGGACATACGACGCTATTTTGTTTAAATCAGCTTTTGTTTTTGAAATATCAAATGCTGGATATCATTCACTGAACAAAAATTGGAAGTTTTTGAAATCAAAATGTTTTTATTTTAATCGAATAACTTTTTAAAGTTGACAAAATGTCTGAAAAATGTATGTTCTGTTTTTAATAACTTTTTATTCATTAACAAACGTAGTTTGGTTACAGCCATTATCTCAAATTCATTGTAGTTTTTTGTGCATATATGTCATGGTTGTAGTGGTAGAATCAACGTGTTGGTAAAACTGTACTTTCATTTTAATAGTCGTATTAAATACGTCACAAGGTCATAACAGATTTTTGTTTTGTTTTTAAACAAATCTATGTGGTAGAAATGCTTTGTTTCTGTAGTGTATACTGAAGATTGCAAGGAAGGAAATGATATTGCATGTTGTTGTACTGAAAAGATTATTTTATTAACTAAAAAAAAGGTTTTCTGAAAACTCAGACGTCAATGTTAAAATGACGTCAAGAGTGTTTTCGGAGTGACTCCAAATTAACTACCCTATATGGCAAGAGTGCAGTTTAGCGGACATGATTTTGGCAATTACTAGGTTCTTGCTTCTGATTACATTTGGTTCTAAACTGCTTAAAATAATTAATTGAAGAAATGTCCTCTGAACTGCAGATGTTTGAGGCAGCAGCTGCTAATTAATTTAAGTATAACGCAAGGAATGGGACCTTACCTGAATGATTTGATTTAAGTAAACAAAAACACAACATTTTGTAATCAACTCTTACGCAAGAACAATAAAATTATCAAGCGATCAAACCAATCAACCCTGACAATACTTTTCAACAACCAATCAATCTTAAGTAAAACAATGAACTTTAATTCAAATCATCAAAATCACTGCATTGGTCCTCTACAGTGCACTTGTCATCTAGTTTCTCTGTTCTAATTACTTGATTCAGAGCTGAGAAGCTCTTTATTTTTTATATGTAATTATTTTCTTCATGCAATTTCGTAATCATTACAACATGCTTTTCAAACTTTAAATATCAGTGAACAGCGTTTTGTTTTCTAACGCATATTAATCATATTAGAAAATAATTATTTAATTTTTACAATAACTAAAACGTTTATCAATTACATAAACTTACAAAGCACCATTGATAATTGCACTAAACTAGAAAGTATAAAGATCTAATAGAATCAAGAAGATCTGATGAGGCAATAAATCTGAGTGATGACTTGGCTTACCCATTGACTTACAATCAGATGGTTCAAATATAATAAAAGGTTTGTTGCACTTTGGCGTTCTACTCTATTTGCACAAATTGTAAATTGCACTAATGCTAACTGCAATCTAATAACCGGTTTGGCTAAATGGTTTAATAAACAATAAATAATTTGTTTGTTTGTTTGTTTATTAGTTTGTTTGTTTAAATTAAATTATTTGTTGTTGTTTCTTAAATTGTTATTGCTCTGGCTGTGTTCAGATAAATGTTTTCGAAAAATAAAAAATAAAACAGTTGGAGTAAATGAGAAATAAAAATTCTCAGGAAATGAGAAATTGTCGAGGTTTATAAAACTGAAGATTGGGTGGAAGACGACTATTATATTCGAATTGCTTGCACATTTCCTGTTATTTTATTTACACCATATTTTTTTAGATATTTATAACAGATTTACCGGTCTCCCTTTTTGTTGTTTAAGATTTTCGTTGTTATTGTGCAAGATTTTGTTGTTGTTGTGCAAGATTTTCGTTGTTGTTGTGCAAGATTTTGTTGTTGCTATGGAAGATTTTCGTTGTTGTGTGATTTTACATGGATAACCCACTCTGTATCTGTTATTTTTATTTGTTTGTTATTATATTGTTTGGTAATTTGAAACGTATTAAGATTTTAATGATGATATAAAAAAAGCATATTTATTATTATTTTTTAGAACTTTCTTCAAAGAAAGCCAGTAAGGACGATTCAGAAGATTGTAATACACTTTGATGATATTTTGGAATGAATGACTTTGAACAAATTGAAATTTTCACGTGCATTCATTTAACAAATGTTTTTCAGTTGAAATATCTACCCTGTACTTGTTTGAAAATGTGTGAAGAGTCATTTAGATTGCTCGTGCTATATCTCATGCTTAAATTAATTACAAATTTTGTGGCAGCTTTGATCTCACATTCATGAACCACGTCGAAGCTGATATTTACAATGCATTTCTGGTATATTTGAAATTGAGGCTAATGCCAGTTCCATTTTATGAGGTTCTTTGAAAATTTGAAATTATTCTTTTTTCGATCTTTCGATGTGCATCTTTCGATCAAACTTTTACTCTCCAGTGTATAATAACGATTCACGCCCGGATTTACTCCTAACTAACAGGCAGGTAAGTTTCAGTTTGCAGAGGGTAGCACTTGACATGCTAATTTAACATACTACTTTAATTCGAAATGTCTGAAAATAGTTTTAATTTCTGCCTGCGTTTACCTCATGAAAATATGGCGTTTTATGTGGTTTGTGCATGTATCAATCGCATGCTTAAAAGTGCCCCCCGGGACAGGGTTGGGGATTCGCTAAAGTAATCGATACATCCATTATCAAAAGGGCCAAATAGCTTTTGAAGTAAAAGGGTTGATAGCAGAGATCAATAATGCCCCCAACCCTCTCATTATAAATCTTATTCCGACAAAACATTCCGCCAACAAACTCAGCCCTCTCAATATAAATCTAATTCCGACAAAACATTCCGCCAACAAACTCAGCCCTCTCAATATAAATCTAATTCCGCCAATAAACAGTAAGTCGTGGTTTTGTTTACTTTAATTAATAATTGATATGGAGTACTCTAAGTGAGGCATTTGCTATTCTGCCACTGAGAAGGAGGATTATGTTTATAGCGTTCACAGTCACATCAATTTTTACATGAAGTATAGTTAGCTGCATAATTAGGATATGATAATTGTACAAGTTTTTAGTGTGAATACATTATCTCATATTTTATTCTCAAATCTGGTATGAATTTTGAAGAGGAATTTTGTTTCACTTGCCTATCATTGTAGAAACTAAAACAGTTAATTTTTTCAATTTGTATGCACCCAGAGAATAATGGATGCAGTGATTACCATTCTGTGTAGTGAGGAAAATTCGTAACGGTAAATCGAAATCTGTGCAGTAACCCGGTGGCATGGTAGAATATTTTTCTTCTTTTCCATTCATTGTTGTATGCTTTTCTGGGCCAAGGATTGCCAGTTTTCTCCAGCTTTATGTTAAAAACCATCCGAGCAATCCGAGCAGAAATTTCGACGCTTCTTACCTGCAGGAATTCGCAGGGGCGGCAAGCAACGCCGGGGACGGGGTGTTACAAATTTTCTTAAAAATAAACAAACAAAAGAAAAGGCTACGCCAATCCTTCGATTCATAAAACAGCTATGAAAGCAATGTCATTCAAAAGAAAATTTCATATTATTCATCACTGCAAAAATTGATTTTCTGCATAAGAGTCATCGAAAATCGTGGTCAGCCAAAAAAAAATTTTTCAGTTTTATTCTAATTTTTATTCCTCTTTTTTATTCTAATCAAAATTTACGTGCAGTAATACTGGTTTCATGACTTGATTTTTTTATATTTTATGTGTTTATAAGTTAATTAAAATCTTTCACCCCGGAATAGAACAATAAGTTTGAAATAGCGCAAGTTGCTGAAACTGCCTGAACAAGGTTGAATGACTTTAACTTTTCCCTGCAATTGCGTCTGTCTGCGATGTCGGAGGCATGAAAGATGGAAAATGGTTGTCGAAGGCAAGATAAGGCAGTTGCGACTTAAAATGTGTTAAAAGTTTAAATATTGCTTTATTCTTTGCTCTTTTGATCATTTGATATCTTTTTTCTCTCTACTCTAAGAGTGGAAGGAATGAACTATCGCTGTTTGCTTGTTACGTAAAATGTTTACGACTTTGTTTCTAATTGATCTGTCCGTTAAAGCATAGATCCATGGATTTATCGCAGCATTCAAGTACAGCAGAAAAATAAATCCAACTATTGTCGATTGGCCTCCTTTCCCCGTGACGACAGTCTTTATAGCTAGCGAGAACCATGGGATGTACGTCATGAAAAAACTTAGCATCACGAATGCGATGATCTTTGAAACTTTTTTTTGGGCTTTTGAATATTCGCTGTTACGGTTGTTTGAATTCCCGGTTTCTTTTCCATAAATTTTTCGCGCTTGAGTTATTGCCAATATGTAGATTGCAAACTGCAAAACAATGACAATAATGACTGCCGATAAAACAATGATACTCGTTGCCGTAAAATAACCGGCTGTCAACGTGTTTCCCCAATCACAAATCGCATGCTCTTGCCGAAGGCATTTGCTTTCTTTGTTCCATCCCATGATGGGCAATGCTACCCAGATGATCATACCAGACCACAAAAGAGCATGGAAAACATACACTCTTTTTGCTGTTACGAGTAGTAGATAGCGAAGCGGGAAAAATAAAGCGACGAATCTGTCGACAGAAATTCCCACGAGACTTAAACACGTGCTCAGAATTGCGAGCAACGCGAATGCCACGTGCATTTTGCACCATTTTTGCGTTGTCGTGTATGGATTCGTCGTTAATAACTCTGTTGTGTTGATAAGCGACATGAATAAAGTTTGAATCATATCTGAAACTGATAAACTCAGTATAAACACGTGTCCAAGCACGTGATGCAATCGTAGACGAATGATGACGTAGTTAATAAATACATTGCTGATGAATCCACTGATGCCAAGTGTGAGTAAGCCTCCAGCTGCAGCTCTACTGAAATAAACATTCAAGGTATCAGTTGAGCATTTTACGGTGCTGGCATTAAGACTTGACATTCTGCTTCTCCTTTCTGCTTTCTTGAACTTCTCAATGATTCACGTCAACATCAACTTTATAAATATTTAATTTCATCTTGTTTGTTTCATCGACAGTTCAAAATCTGCGAAAAGAATACAATTTCAAAAAACAATGTGGATTTATTTTAATGAATTTTGACCAAAATACTTGAATAAAAATCTTACAGCTTATTTGTGCATCAAAATAATAAGATTTATGTTGCAATCACGTTTTTCAAAAAGAATCGTCAGTGCAGTGTGTTTTCATTCAGTGTTTTTTTACAGGGCAAGCTGTTTTTACAAAAAAATTATTTACCGCCAGTGATGTATGTAATGCAATGATCGTTGTAATCTCGTATCATATACTGATAATAAATGTGAAAAATTGCAAGCATATCTTTCATAGCTGATTTTTGCATCAAAATAATCATGAGATTTCTGTTGCAATCACGTTTTTCAAAAAAGAATTATTAGTGCAGTGTGTTTTCATTCAATATTTTATACTGGGTAAACTCTTTCATCATTAGTAAATGCTATGGTGCATTTTCGTTGCCTGAGAGATTTCATTGCCTTATATGGCCATGTCCTCTGCTCGTTCTCAGTATTGATAATATTATAATATTATAAAAATATAAATTTCAAACTTTTAGAGGCAAAATTGTTATTTTTGATAAAAACTTTCAGACCCAAAAATATTACCGCAATTCCATACCCTAAAATATAGACGGTACAGCCCCCTCAGTGCCAAGGTTCTTATTTGACACTCTTGCAAGGTTTGAGAGATTAAGATCGAGATTGAGATTAAAAGTTAGACTTAGTAACTACTAAAATTGTACACTTAAAAAAATTATGAATTCTTTCATCAACATTTGTTCTTTTACACAATTAATTTTGTCAAAAAATCATGTATCTAAAATTTCAGGCTAAAAGATTTATATTTTTTTGTATGTTTTATGCTCGTATCTACTGCATATGCATGTGACGTCATACCATGTAGGCAAGGTAAAAACATATATATGTCATACCATGTACAAGGTATATAATCAGGCCATACAATGTTCCTGGTAACATACAACTATCTAAGGTTATTCATACCATGTAAGATATATAGTAAGACCATTCCATGTCAGTAATAGCATATAAATGTAAAATATGTAAAGTTATACAATGTTTGTGGTAACGTATAAGTATCTATGGTTATTCATATACCATGTAATGTAAAAGATATATAATAAGTTAATACTATGTCGGTAATAACATATAAATGTAAAATATGCAAGGTCATACAATGTTTGTGGTAACATACCTAAAAGCATCTAAGGTCATTCACACTTTGTAAGATGAATAATATGTCCATACCATGTTTGTATTTGGTAATAAACATGAAATTATGCAAGGTCATACCATGTTGGTTCGATCAACTTTGGTTTTTCTTAATTCTCGCGAGGTGGTTTATCTGATCTTCGTTTTGATTAGAAACACTAACAATCGCAATGTTTTCTGCTGTCAGCGTTTCTTTTTGGTAAAATTTACTGGTGCCATAATTGTTGCTAGTATTTACATGAGATCGTGTCTCGTGAAAAGCTCTCTGTTGTATATTAAATTGGTTTTACTTTTTTTTGAAAAGTCTTTGAAAAATTTTAAATTATTTCAAAGCAAAACTCTCAATTACCAAGTTGTTTGCAGTCAAATTTCATTGTTACTAAGGCGTAGTTTATAAGAAGAAAACACTCATGAATGGCTCATTAATATAAAATTTTTACAATTTATGCATAATCATTTACAAGGAAGGACTCGAAAAGTCAAAATTAATTCTACTTATAGTAAATGGATTGAAATATTGCTCAGGCTCAGTCCGACGGGTACCCCCAAGGCTCAGTACTAGGCCCTCTGCTATTCAACATAAATGTGAATGATATTTTCTTATTTATCAGTTAAAAAAAACTTTGATAATCACCTCAGAGACGGTAGAAAAGTGAATGCACGACCAAGAGTTGCTCCGTACATGGACGAAAAAAATATTGATAAAAACCTCTATAACATGTAACTTCAGTTATTGTCTTTTTACATGGATGTACTGTCTTCTTACATGGATGTACTGTAGTCGTAAATCCAATTATGTTAATAAACAATATCCACGAGAGAGCGTTGGGGGGTTGCATATAATGATCACGAATCAAGCTTTGATGAGCTGCTTCGTAAAGATGGGACGGTCACAATACATCAGAGAAACCTTCAACGACTAGCAATATTAGTTTATCAAACAATTAATAACTTAAATCCAACTTTTATGAACGAAATTTTCAAGCTATCAGACAAAAAAAGTAACTTAATAAAACTTAGAAGACCAATTATTTAAGAGAAAGAAACCAAATACTGTTTTATATAGTCTTGATACAATTTCACATAGATGCAATGAACTATGGAAGAGCATTCCAGGCAGCAAGAAATGTGGATATTTTCAAAAAAAGAAATCAAACGAGTAAAATATCTTGCATGTTTATGCAGACTCTGTACGCCCTACGTTCATAATATTGGCTACATTGCTTAAAAAAAACTTTTTTGAACTTTTATGAAATAATTTTTACCACTGTTTTAGCTTATAATCTTTCATCTTTCATATTCTGAAAATGCGTATTATATTGATAATACAACTCTTCATACATTGATACCATATTATATTATAAAATAATATACTCGTACTAGACGTTATTGTTAATTAGTTAGTTCAAGCTATATTTGTTGACTAACATTAAATAAAGGAATGAAAAAAGAAGGCTATTTTACTTGCAGGCATCCCGGCATCCTATACAAATTTTGTTTATATGAGGTAGGAATATTTTCAGCTGCCGATGTCTTTGCTGAGATAGCAGGGATACCGGAATAGTCCCGTTGCCTGGGACTGATTTTCTCCATATAAACAGCGCATAAATTACCTGAACGTTGTTGTGACAACCAGATATCATCTCCGCGTGTACTGCATTTAATTTATCAATCTGAACACCAAAAATATCCAAAGAAATGGTCAAAAGAAATTTGCGGCCCTGCACGTATAAGGGTACCAAAGGACGCTGTTACACCAACACCATTAGGATTTTTTGAATTTCAAGGTCGCTAGATTTGTCTGTCGTTTCCTCTTTTGACCTAGTAGGAATAGGAATGTAAATCTTTCCCAGAACATTTACTTCCCCTGACAAAACTGCTGCCTCAAATTCGAAATGTTTAAAAAGTCTAACAAAAATGTTTCTTTTGCAGGATTTTATTAAGAGTAGATCTTTCTCCTTATGTCAATGATCATTTCTTTGTCGAGGGACAGCAAACTTTTACTGTCATAATTATAACATCAACTCAAGACAATCATGTAAAATACACTCTCGTCAAAGTGATCACGTGGTATGGTAGAATGCCGCCAGGGAAAACGTTCCTTCTTTTCCATTTATTGTGGTATGCTTTTCTGTGCCGGGGATGGCCAGTTTTCTCCAGCTTTCTAGTAGGGATAGAAGTTTTCTGCTGCGTTGGAAGTGTTGAAACAGCCCGAGAAGAAAATTTCCACGCTTTCTTTTTCCAGGCTGAGAAAATGCTCGGCAGTTGCAGAACTTATTGGAATGGCTACTACCATTGAGTAGACTCTTTACAAAGCTAGATTATCTGACGAAAGCATTTTAAGGGGTACTTAACGTAAGCATTTTAAGATCAAAGTTTTCAAGCCCCATTGAAACACTTTTTTTTCACAAATCGGTTAACTTTCACTCATATTTTCTCATTATTAATTTGAAAATTCAATAAAAAGACAGCCTAATTTTTTTTTGGAGCATCTTGAAAATCATTCCATGGGGCCACGGCCCCCTTTTTTTACCCCTATGCCATCACACCACCGTGCTATACACCACAATTCATATTGTGTTTTATGTTACAAGAGACGATTAAGTATTGTTTGACACTAAACACCAGAATTTAAATTCTTTACTTAAAAAAAATTCAGTCTTTTATTTTTCAGCCACTGCCAGACTGTACACAATAAACCATTTTATTAAAATTTGTAAACTTAGAAATTACCTAATTGTATTTCTATTGCATTAAGAGGACAAATAAATTATCATAATGTATAATATATGTTGTATTTTTCAAACAGACTCTTAACTTAAAAGAATACATATCTACACATAAATTAGAATAATAATAACGCAATACCAAAGGTGCATGGCCTAAATGTAATGCTAATAGCAAAGAAAACGTAACATTTTATGTTATGGGCATTCTCTGCTACTGTTCAAAACAAACACTTTTATGTTTGGAATCACGGAAGACAATTATTATTTGTAAATTTGAGGAAGATGTTAAATGAAGATGTGAGATTTATTTTTATTCAAAAGAAAGAAACGCAACCCTTTACTCAAAGATTTAAACCTCAAAACTTAGATTCATGAAAATATGCTTTCTTCGTTATGCACAACTTACGTAATTCGATATTATCATTTATGCAAGGAAAATAATCGCTTAAAAAATGAACGAAAACAGGTCATTTTCACTTTCTTTTGAGTGAATCTTGCCACCATTGATAACTATTCACGGTCAAATGTCCATATATTTTTAATTATGCTTATCTCATAATTGCTCATTAATTTTCGAAGTTTTAATATCCTCCCTTTCACCAGTTATTATTATCTGTTTGAATCAATGAAACTTCATATGAGGTATTGCTAAAATCGTTATGTATGGCCATGGGTGGTTATCATTTGATTCAAACACAAAAATACTTACGACTACAGAACGCTATAAAAAAGTCTTCGAAGGTCATCTTGATTTATACAAGAAAAAGAACTAGACCTAGAAATGAGCCTTGCATAACTCCAATTTTAATTCCTTCAGTTTCAATTCTGACACTGTTTAATTTAAACTCAAAGTATTATCATCGAAATCAAAAAGCCTTTTCGAAACCCAAATCCCTTTTTTTTTACCACAATATATCGTTGCGGCTTTTTTCAAAGGAGACGACACTCGACCGTATCAAATCCTTTTTTCAAATTTATTAATGCAATCGTAAATTCCTTTATACTTCATTAAAAATATATTTGTTGGTGTGGTGGTAGTTAGATTTTTATAAAACTATAGCTGCAGTAAAAACCCACATGATAACCTAACGACAGTAATGACCTATTGTTTTGAATGTGAGCCCAGAAAGGTTTTTAAATTTGAGAATAATGGTGATTTAAGACAATCGTTTAATTAAGCTCTTAATTGTTTTAAGAACAATAAAACAATTGTTCTCAAGTAATCGCTCTCTATTGTTTTAAGAACAGTAACCCCCAGTGTTCAAATATTTTTAAAATTGATACATTTTTAAGTCTATAATTTTTTCATTTGTTGATAATATTATAAAAAATGAATGTACTGATTATCAGAATCAAACTTGACAAACATTGAAACTGAGCAACAAGAAAACGATGTCGATGATCAGCACAATTTTTTTCATTATCCATGAGGAATTACGGTGTCCCAATACCCGTGATTAATTTTCCTAAGCAAATGCGCATGCGTTTGTTTTTAGGCCAAGAAAAAAACTTCAGTTAAAGATTTGAGAGTTTAGGCGCGCGGGAAAGAATGGTGCTGGAAGAGCCTGTGCAGGTAATAAAAATACTCAGATGGATGAAGCACATCTGCACAACACAACTTATTCACGTTTTATTATGTTTATATATTACATCATATATTACATATTTACATCTGATCTGTACATTTTTACTTCTCTGCACGCACAAAAACATCAACACAGCCAAGACAGCACTTGAGGACAACAACAATATTATAACTTATAACCACTTATTATAGGTATGCCTATGCGGCTGGCTTAATTTTAATGTCTAACTCCCCTGAAGGATTACAAATAATGTGTCTTAACCAATTAAAAAACTACTGTAAACTGTATCATACAGTGTATGTAAAAAACCTGGGAATTGTCAGTTGAATTGTCAATGTTAAACCTGGAAATTTTGTCAATGTTAAAACCTTGTTAATTGGATTCTCAATATTGAAACCTGGGAATTGTCAATGTTAAAATGTTAAAAAGAGTAGACTAAATCATTACTTTTTACCATCTTATTCTATATTGGTTTTAAAATTCTTAAAAAACCAAAAATTTTAAAGATAAAACTAACATGACTAGTCTATATGTGTCCATTAATTGATACAATCTATAGATTTAATTATTGGCCTATGGTGGATGATGTTAAATAGTCGCTAGAATCTATTTTCAAAATTAGTAAAACCAACATTAGTATGTGATAGTGAAGTTTGATCAACTTTATCCCACTATCATCAACTTATTCTATTTCTAATGACCAAAATGTCTTGAGTGAGTAACTACTTAATCACCTCCCAAATAGAAAAGACTAACCTTAAGTTTTGTAAACTAACATATTCTGGGGGTAAAGAAAAACTGCCCATCCCTGGCAACTTATGGTGAGCTTAGACTTTCACCTGTCATGCTGTCAGGTATCCTAAAAAGTGATCAAATACTGGCAATGGCGTAGACTAATTATGATGCCTGATGATTCCCATGTAAAAAGAAGTTGCCAGAGGACACTTTCATAAGGTCTCTAAACGTTAGAACAATTCTTAATTTGATAGGCCGGCCTCAATCAATAACATTTGGAATGACCCTTCCAGATACAGCTCTAACCAAGTTGATATAACTTGTAAAGGAAAATTGTACATGACATGTTTAATAATTGCTGGGAATCAAAATTTAGCATAGCTGATATTGACAGTAAACGGAACATTAAACTGTGAACTTATAAAACATTCAAGACCAACCTAAAAATGGAGAAATATCTAACTTTAGGAATTGACTTCAAAAAGAGGAAGGCATTAGCCAAGTTTAGATCTAGTAATCATAACCTATAAATTGAGGTAGGTAGGCAGGCCTTGTAATATTAAAATTGTGATCGCACATGCAGGCCTAGGCACAGGCCTCATTCAGCTGAGGTGTGTTATTCATCGCTTGCCTGAAATTTAGTTAGCACTCCTCATTCAAGAAGGAAATGTAAAATCAAATTTCCTTCACAAGTCCCTTGTTGATTAGCATTACTTCTGAGAAGTTCCATGTTTGAGACAAAAATAGCATCAAATATCACATCTGTTTTCAGGATTTACTTAAAACCAGTTGTCAAATCAAATAGTGTGAATTATCTAAGAAATCTTTTAAGAAGTATATAATCCCATCACTTCACTTCATCAAACACCTCATCATTGTGGAGTTATGACCTTAATGTTGGTTAAATACAAACCACACACATACAAACAACACACATTGGTATTATTATTTAATGCATAAGCCAGATAACCTCTGCTTCCCTTGGGTTATGTAGAATGCAATTTTTATATCTAATTTTATTATATCCACTTGTAAACTTTTTGCATTCTTGGAAAAAAATGATGATGATGATGATTTCAGCTTTGATCTTCCATATAACTGGAAAAACTCATGATTCCACTAGTTGGAGATTTATTTCTTTTTTTACCTAAATTTCAAATGGTAGAATCTGAAAGGAAAAACTTATCATTATTTTGAAACATCTAAAAGTGCCACAGGAAGTTGGATTTAACTTCTTAAACACAATTTTTGTAATTGCATGCCACTCATTGCACACCTAGCGATAAACCAATAAACAAAAATGTAAATTGTGTATTTTAAATAGTATTGAGGATGAAATTCAACTCTTAATAAACTGTCTAATATGCAGAGTACATTTCTTTAAGAGTTGCCAATACAGAAAACTTACCCAACCTCCAGTTCACAATGTTAATGCATGTGCATTATGACATAGCCATATGCAATTATATGATACAAGCTCAGTATTAGGGAAAGTTGATCATCATAAAAATAAAAATATTTGTTGTTATTTTGTTTAGTTTGCTGCCAAACCTGGTATTAGGTAGAGCATTTAAAACATTGTTATTTATTATTATTTACAATAGATAAACATCAATCACCCCCAGGCTACCCTTCTATACTGCACTGAATGCTGTAGGTTTTGCTTTGAAACTGATATTGAAATGATAGAATTCTAACGCTAAACTATTTAGAATGTAAATTCTCTTTCTAAATTCTGTCAACATAAAAACAAGAGGGGTTTCTCATGAAAATGTTTATTTTATACTTTTGGACATTTAAAAGCTTTTAAAAGAGTTTAACTTCTCTTTTGAAATCCTTTTTTTTCTTTTGACAATTGCATTAACACCTGTGAGTATTGAGTATTCATGCTGGCCAAAGGAGTTTTGTTGGGAAAAGGATCAAATTTTGAATTCAAAATAAAAAAAGAGCAAAGCAAAAACATTCAACTAATTTCAAAGGAAAATTAAAATTTTTTTAGAGGTTACTTCCCAAACGCATGACACAAAAACTTTTCATCATATGTGCCTGTTTTTAAGCAACAAAGCACTGATAATATGCCAAGGCCACTCTCTGGCTTTTGCTTTAAAATATTTTTGAGGTTTTGACTTACATATCTTGGTGATTATATTTTTTGGTTTTGGAGAAATTTGCAGCAAATCTTAAGTTAATTTTTCTAGATTTCAAATATGTAATGCTTTGATTGCTCACTGTTGTACACTCTTTTTGTATAAGAACAAACTTTATAAGAACATAGAGGCTCAAATTATCAAAAAAATAAAAACATTGTATAAGAATAGCCAAGATTTCCAAAAAATTAGAATATTGTGAAATTAGGCATTCACATTTTTGCACTTACGATACAAAACAGGAGTTTTCCCCTAAGTATTGTTGAAGGATAGCATAAAGAACTTGCCACGTCATAAATTGAGATAGTTAAGGAAGAAACATCTGCGTAAAAATAAGAACAATTTCTAAGAACATTTGAGCCTCAAAAGAGTGTACTTTCATTAATATTTTTAATGAAATGGCAACACCAGTTTTTTGGGACACCAGATATTATGCCAGATAGTATACAGATATTATGCCAGTTTCTATCGTTTTGCTGTGGAATGGAAAAGCACTTCCCCATCCAATTCATTTAATTATGTTTTTTTCGTTTTCTTTCAGTTGGCAATATGGCATGCATTAAATCACTATGCTTTTAATGATGCCATTTTTTTGGCAGAAAGACTACATGCTGAAGGTAGGCTTGTTAGATTGCGGTACAGTAAACACCTGCATATAAAAAACTTGATTTTTCAGTTCAGACTAAGCAGTTTCTTATCTATTAGGTTCCAAATAAATTTCCAGGGTTTGAGTTTCTTATTTGAAAAATCACTAAATTGGTTGAAAATATTCTGTAAACTTTGAAAACATCAAAAAAATTAGTGGGAATGATAATATTGTAACTTCGTCAGTACATTAAGAAAGTTTGGTTTGGGAATTTAATATTATCAATATATCTATTTAATTCATTTCTTAAAACATTACATATGCAAGTTTTTTATTTTGCCTATTTCAAAATTAAGTATATATTTATTTTAAGTATATATATCTCAAATACTTGATTGAGCATTTAGTTTTATACACAAATGTTTGAGAAGTACAATGTTTAACCTGGTCCTCAAGAAGGCAATATGTATGCTAGTTTGGCTGTCTGTTTGCGATTTATTCCATGCATTGCATTTTGTTTTAGAGACAACGGTTTTCCTCACATATTGAAAGATCATTATATAGTAAATTCAAAAAGCAATACACCCTTTTTAAAAATGCCCCCTCTTGAATAAGAACTTTTCGTTTGTAAAAGTGTCCCCATTCAGCTTGAATATGTACCTAATAAAAGGTTTAAAAATAGTGTGTCTTAATCATTTGTCAATTTTTAAGAACACAAGAGCGTACATTTATGAGTTAGCATTCCCTTAACTATCGGTATATACAACGATACATTAAAATTTAATTGCTGGCTGAAGGCAGTGAAATCAGGGAAAACTTATGTCTGATTTGGCAAATGAGGGTATCTTATTAAATTTCTTACTCGAAAACAAGTTACATTGAATATTTTGATTATTTTGAATAAATCTACTTTTCTTTTTTATGGTTGATTCAAAATGTGACATACTGATGTTCACTTTATGTAAATTCAGCTCAAAGTTAACAAAATATATTCAGAAATTCCTCCATGATGGTCACACTATTTTGACATTCATGGTCTTTATCAAACTTTTTGTTTTGCAGAAACACATAATTTCTACTTTCGTTTAGTGTAACTCAGCTATTATTTTTTTACCAAGCAAGGTATCAAACTTTAATTTAAAGCCTCTTCCATAACACCCCCTGGTAGAAACAATAATATCAAAAATTGACCCCCTCCCCCCATAAGCTTTTCAAACATGTAACCTTTTCATTGGGACTGAACAATTTATTGATTTTTTTACTGTTTATTGTTACTGTTAAGTGTTTTTTTTTATCGCTGTTTTTCTTTACTAAATTTATTAAATTTTGTTATTGTTTCAGTTCCTTCAGACAGAACTTTGCATCTCACTGCCACAGCATATTATCAATCAGGTTCAGTAAAGCGGGCACATGCTTTGCTTCAAAAACACAGCTCTACCAATATTGATTGCAAATATCTTTTGGCAAAATGCTGCTATGAATTGAAAAAGTATGTTTTTGCATCATTTATTTACAAAGAAAGATTTTTAGCGCATCTAATACTATTAAGAATATTTTGAAAATCTTCTTCTTTGTTAACTTATTTTCGTTGAATACTTTTTTTTGAAAATTTTAAGTGAAATTTCAATTTCAGACCAATTTCAGAAAAATCAATTTCAGACAAAAACGTTCTGTGCACTTTTTACAAACTTAAGTTAGTTTACCCAAGTTAGTTTTTTCAGTTCATCTAGCAAATCTTCCACAAGAAATAGGTTTCATTTTTGTCTAATTTTTTAAATGATTCCAGAGAAAGTATTTTAACAAAAAGTATTACCAACTTCCAGACATTTTGTGAAGGATTGAAAAACGTTCTGACGATCAAAGTTTCTGAAATAATTTTGTCTGAAAATTTGATTACCCTATAAAATTTCTGATGTTAACTTGAATTGAAATTATGATCAATTGCTACATTATAACTTAATGGGTTCAGTAATGAGCGAGTGATCGTATTTAACATGCCAAGCCTGCAAAAGTCTTGAGGCGATTTGTCTCCAGCAAGGGACACGGGTTATATATAACCACCCACACACCTAGCAAGGGATGGAAAGCTGAATGAACTTTAGGAGATGTAGCAGATATTCGAGGCACTCAAACCAGACGCCCTCAATTGCTGTACATTTTGGTTTTTTTTTACATTTAGGTTCTCAAATGCGGAACATTTACTTCTTGGAAGCACTGGTACTCATGTAAATTCTGTTCAATTCAGTTCTAAAGTTATAGAGAATATAATCAACGAGTATGGAAATCTTGCGGGATACTCACTGCAATTGCTGGGTAATATTTACAGGTAAATGTTCCAAGGCAATTAACCCATTAGTATATATATAAGTTATTGACTCTTTGCAGCATTGAACAAAAATTATATAATTTAACATACCAGGTGGTCTAAAAATAAGTCGCACTGTTTGATTGATGATTCATAAAGTTACGAGCCGATTCATAAAATATTTATTTCCACAGATTAATGAAGGAATATAGTTTACTGCGTTTTGAGATGTTGTATTCTAAGACAAAGCTGTTATATCGAAAACAAAAAGGATCGAAAAGCTATTTCCATTCAATTTTAAAATGCTATTTGAAAGAAATAGCCTAAGTCTGGTCGATGTTTTATCAGTGATAAAAAAGGAAGGATAATTGAGGATTAACTCGATCTTGTTTTTTAATCGATTTTTCGAAACTATGACTTTACCGTAGAATTAAACATTATTAGATCGCAAAATGCAGTTTTCATTTTTGTCAATATGCAGAAAAAAACATACCAATAATAGGCTGATTACTTTCCGAATCGTATCCAATCAAACAGGACAACTTTTTCTTGGTCCTCAAGGGGCATATGACTATGTATATTGTTTATGTACGTATATATAATAATGTTTTTGTCAAAGATATGATTTCAGCATTTCTTTGATTGCGTTTCTAAAACATTTATCCAATGCAATATGAAAAGTGTATTGTATGGCAGCAGTATTATTGTAAGCAATAACATTTAAATTTATATATAACAGCATGTAGCCTATAAGTGAAATTTTTATCAAATGCATTCGTAATTCCAGAAAATCGGATCAATTGTCAAAAGCAGCTGATTGTTACAAGGCAAGCCTCAGATCAAATCCATTTCTCTGGACTTCCTTTGAGAGTTTGTGTCAGATTGGTAAGTATATATCTTGTCAAAAATGAAACTAGTCAATAAAATAAATGACTAAATTTTGAACCCTACACATACAAAAATATAACATAAAGAAATACAAATCAAAGAGTGATTTCAATGAAGAATAATATTCGACTAGATTTTTAATAGAGTATACAGCAAGTTAAAGGATCACAAGAGTACTAGAATGCCGAATTAAGAATTAAGATTAAGAATACTAAATGATTATTACATTTATGAACCTAAAACCGAACTATACGAATAAATTGCAAGGTTTAGATATGAGAACAATCATCAAAAGTGTACTGCCACGTCGAAAAACAAAACATTTTTAAGAAAGGGGGACACATTTAGCTGATTATCAAATTTTATGGATTTAAAACCAGATTATTGAACTTTTATTTTAATCTTGCTTGTTTTTGTAGAGTGACGTCAGATTAGTTTTCACAAAATGTCATATTGTAGTGGTAGCATTACAATTTTTTTCTAGTTTAGCAAAGCAAGACCAGAAGACATAGTTTTAAAATAGCAATGAAAAAATGTTATTTAAACACGAGGAAACATTTTTATTTGCAAAGAATTGTCAATGCTTGAGGATACCATTACATTTGAAATACTATACGATGAACTACACAAGAACACAATATATATACTACAGCCCTATATCTACAATATTATTGTATGCAAAATAATTATAATGCTCTATAAATCACAACATGCATCCTTTTTGCGAGAATTTCGAAGTTATTGAAAAATAATTTTTTATTTAAATTTCAGGTGAAAAAGTGGATTCACAAGACTACTTTAAAAGATCAACATCATGTGCAAAGATAACACATGCATTATTATCATACCCTCCAAAGTTATCCAGTAGTATCTTAGGAGGAACAAATTCTCTTTTGTCAGACTCAAAGTCCCACTGTCAGTATGATTCAATTTCATCAGAGAACCTGGATCCATCTCATGATTCGTCTTTGACGTCAGGTCCTTTAATGACATCAACTGTAGTTTCAAAGCCTTCGGTAGATAGTGACATGCCTCCACCGTCAGTTAATGTAATAAATCGAGAGCAAGTAAGATCAAAAGTTGGAAGGAATCTGCTTGGAGCAACTGCTTCAAATAGTCCACTGACGCCAAAGTATGTTTTTCGTTGCAATACTTTGTTAATAAATACTTTTTTTTTCAGTTTATGCTTATAATTTTTTGAAAGAAAAACAGGAATTTTTAGGGCATTTGTAACAAAAATATTTTTTTAATTAACATGTGATTTTATGATAATAGGTCATAATTTAGTTATGATCATTAAATATGTGATTATATGATAATTGGTCATAATTGGTCATTGTTGATGGAAGTTATGAATTTACCAATGAATAATGACTGTAGGATTCGAATTAAAAGATCGCGATCAAAAAATTGCCATCTTGAAAATCGCGATGCGCAATTATCATTTTAACTTTCAAATTTTTATTTTAATTCTTCAATTAGCAGTTGAGAATAGTAATGTTAACCCCGACAAAAATGCCTGGTATACAGACAAAGTATTTAAGTCTGCAAGTGTCTACAAGACCTCACAAGTACCCAGCCAAGAGAAAAAAGTTTCCGATAGAAAGGAATCAACTTCTATTAATCTGTTAATTTTGTCCGATCGTGAGAATGAAACTTAAGAAGAGGATGGACCTTATGGCAATAACTGAAATCAAAACTAAAAACTAAATAACTGAAATCTAAAAATATTAAACCTGATCGATAGGAGTATTCTTATTTTAAGATGCTAGTTCTTAAGATTATTTTATTTATAGAAAATTAATTCAAGAAAGCCAATCTAAAAGAATAATCTAAGATCTAAAAGAAAGCCAATTTAAAAGATTAATCTAAAATCTAAAAGGATGCCAATCTAAAGGATTAATTTTCAAACTTCTTCTTATCTCTACACTTGCAATACACTGAAGTACATTTTTCCTCTTCATTTCCAATACTGAGATTGTTTGCAGTAAAATGAAAACTATTCTTGACAATTTAAAAGTTAACTTTTCAAAATTTTCTCTATGCAACACTCACGTTTTTGGTCCTATAAAATGGGAACATTTTTACGATCGTGCATTTTTGCGTTAATTCGAACCCTTTCAGACTATATATATACATATATATATACCGGGTGCCCCTAAAAAAGGTTACAGCTTTGATCAAACCTAGTTTGTTATTATTTGTGCATCGAGAGTCGAGATATTAATTCTGCCAGTTCAAATTTGCCTCCAACCCAAAATCAGAGGTCTAGATTTTCGTCTAAACTGGGTCTTTTGATCTCCTGAACCATAGCGTTTTACCAAATGAATTTAATAGTGCTTGGAAACACACTCAGAAAGAAATCTGAAAACTGAAAATTAAATGCTTATTTATGGATGCAGCCACTATGAAGTACTTTCTCTTTTTAGCATTTTTATCACAAATCTACCAAAATAAAACAGTAATTTTAGTTTTCATGGACAACTGATTTTCAAGATTCTTTTTGGAATCATTGTTCAGAAGTGTTTTTAAAAACAAAGTATGTTGCCGTGATTCAGAAAATCATACAACACTATCCTTCAAGGGCGTAGGCCAAAATTAAAATCTCTGGTTTCGAGTGAGAGACAAATTTAAACTTTAATTGTTGCTATCTTAATTCTCAAACGACCAATATCAACAAACCAGATTTTTTTTAAGTTAACTATAAAGGATTACTTAACAAATAATTTTTGACGGATTTGAACGATATTCTCAACACTAGCTTTGATCAAATCCATATTTTTGGGGCACCCGGTATACATATATATGCTTGGAAACTATTGGTTTTTCGCATAAAAATTATGTGTTTTTTTAAAATTATGTGTTTTTTTAGCTTTGGAGCTTTACCGCAAGATACACCAACAGATGAAGGAGTATCATCTGATTTTATCACACCATCACCAACAATGGCTGACAATAGATTGCCATCAGCTCCAGCGAAAAAGGCAATCTTTCAATTAAGAAATTGTACAGAAAATTTTATCTCTAAATCTCCCATATTAAATTTATCAAAATTCTAACATCAAAAAGACCTGCATGTTTTTGCAATATGAAATAACTTACAAAATCTCTCAAGATTAAGGATATCTAAAGATGATCACAAATGTGTTTCTTCCGTTGAATATATACATTACGTTATTTTCTTCATTCATAATTTGAAAAGAACTGAGATTTTTTTTATATGCATCACTAGCTAACTTTGGCAGTATGATAATTCTTCTCAATGTTTTTACTTGAAAGATGAATGTATTATTTATTTTCACTTTTCATGCTTCAAAGGAACTGGGATTTTTTAAATGTGTTTCATAAACTGACTTTCAGAGCGTTATAATTATTCTTTATTGTTTCGTAGCGTATAGGAAGAAACATGGAAGGCAGGACAACTAGGTCAGGTTTTACTGGAATAATGAATGCTGGTTCCAGCAACCTTAAAAATTCAAATACTTCATCTACATTAACTCCATCACCTTCAACGACTTCTTTTAGTATTGGAAATAAAGGGCTGAGAAGAAGTAGTCGACTGTTTGGATCAAATACATCAGGAAGTAACAGCTTTACGAAGGTACCTAACAAATTCACAAATAAAACTTTTAGTTATTTTTTATAAGATTATTTTTTGTCTGTTCGTATACAGTAAGCCCCTGCAATTAAGAAACGTATATATATATAAGAAACTAGAGCTTCGTAGTAAAACCATTTTCCTCATTAAATTTTGTTACACTTCTCCTCCACTGTGAAGGTGCAAAGGTATACAAAATCATTTTTTGTTTAGAATACTCTCGACTATATTGCAATACCACATTTACCCTTGACCCAGAATTTGAAGGATTTAAAAGAATGTCTTTCTTTTGTACACAAGAAACTAGACAGCTTAATTTTAAAAAATGTCAGGCTCTTGGTTGCCAGGACTGATTGTATTCATTAACCATCTTTCAACTTAATTATTCAAAACCGAAGATTATTGGACCTGGCAGAAAGATTATTGGACCGAGTAGATAAGACATTACTTAATGCTATTTATTTTCACAGAATACAATTGTGATAGTTATCTTACAATAGTAATGTGTTTTATTGGATTTCATTGGATTTGACTATTACTTTCTCTTGTGCGAATAAAATAACTTATTTTAACACTTCATCAATTACCATGGAGCAAAGGTGTTTTGCAAAGTGAAAATGCATCTTATTTAGATATAGAATTAATTTTTGCAAACGTTTTATTCGAAAAGAAGCACATAAAATTAAACTTGTCATTCAGAAAATTTTAAATTATAATTTACATAAATTATATATGTTTCTAGATTAGCAGTTGTTTTGCTGAGGTCTGTTAGGTCATTCCTTAACATCATTTAAACTTTTTTTAGAATTAAATTTCATTTGAAACATGTGTTTTATCTCAATATTATTTTTAGGAACCAAAAAAGCCCACAAAAGTTCAGTTTTCTGAATCTACGAAAGCAACGAATAATGCAAGGAAAGCAAAGGTTGTTCTTTTTTAAATTTCTGTTTAGTTGCAAATTTATTTTAAATTTCCTAAATTTTTAGTGACAATCAAATTATTTTGATGAACATTTTTTAAAGATTTTTTCAAAAATTCTGTTTTAGTAAAGACGACTCAATGATTTATTAGAGATAAAAGAAGAAGCAGTTTTATGTTAAATTTAATGTGAATATATATGTAATGAGGCAGTCAAGACAATGTGAATATATATATACAATAAAAGTATACAATGCCCTTCACGTTGGCAACTGGGATGCAAAAACAGTAAACAAGATCGATGCAGCCAAAAAACAGTGAAAAAGACCGGCCGACTAAAGACCCCTTTGCCCCCCCCCCCTCCGACTAAAGACCCCTTTGCCCCCCCCCCATTGGCCCCGCCACTACTGCTAAATATTTTTATTAACATTTGACCAGAGTACAGAAAACAAGATCGTTCTGTCTACATTGCTGGGAATCTTTTCGGGTTTCGCAATTTTTTCTTACATATTTTTGAAGAAGGGTAACAATGATTTTTGAAACTTTGCTTAAAAGACCTGCACAAAAGATGGTAACAGCAAGGTTTGAGACGTGAAATTTAATATCTGTGGAGCGTGGAGAATTTTTGGAATCTTTAATTGACCAGCTAATATTGAAATGTTTTTCCAACAATCGTAGATTTGTATAAATATATAATTTGTAAAATCTACGAAACTTTATTTTTGTTATAGACGAAAAGAACGCGACTGTGTACACCCCAGCCTCTTACCCCTACGACTGAGAATATCCAACCAGGATCAATACACCAGGAGCGAGAGAAAGAAAATGAAGAAAAAGCTGATGAAAAGGACAACAAATTATCAATATCACCAATTAAATCGAGTACAGGTATGGCATGTTGGTTTTATTATTCTGGTTATGCAATTGAACCCCGCTGCTATCTTGAATTCGCTTAACTCAAACTCTAGGTTAGCTCAAATTCTTTTGTATATCCCTTGAGAGCTTCCAGCGTTGATTTAGCTTCAGTTATCTCGAATAATCGCGATCTCAAACAAATATTCGTTTCTCTTGAGAGTTCGAGATAGGGGGGTTCATTTGTATCTATAATCATTTTCTAGTGCAAGATCATTTTTATTGTATTGTTGTTTGAATGATTAGGTGTTGAATGGTTTTGGGAAGTTCCAAAAATGGTTTGGTGGGTGCCTTGGTATTTTAGTATTTTACACTGGTATCTTTGCAGAAATCAAATTTTCGGAGAGGAATGAAAAGGAGCTCCTTTTGAATTTTTAAGGAACTATCCTTATGCAGTTATTCATTTTTCAAGGTACGGTCTGTTTATCATGCATAGGATTATTCTTACTTATTTGTTAAATTATTTTACATAGCAATGCACATGATAAGGTGATAAGATGTTGAGTGTGCTGCGTTATAGTGTTTGGTTTTTTAAGAAGGGGTGCCCGGCTATCTTTCATATAAAAAAACACGCATTTAGAAAATTAAAATTGATTGCATTTTCTTGCAGATGGTTTGATGCAGTTGCTGCAAGATATTGGCAAGGCATACGCAGCACTAGCATCATATGATTGCAAGAAAGCAGTCAGCCTTTTCGAAGCATTGCCTCCTCATCAGCAAAACACTTGTTGGGTGTTGCAGCAAATTGGAACTGCATATTTTGAAATGACGGATTATCACCAGGTTTTTTAATAAGAAATTTAATTTTTATAATTCTCCTTTTGCCTGAATTTGATATAAGAGGCTTTAATTTATAGTTGGATATCTCTTTATGTTAAATTCTACACAATATAGTCACTGAGTTGTGTTTGATAAAACCGAAAATAGACTGTTAGTTGCTGAAAATACTTGTAAAAATGATCTTGTAAAATCCATTAACGTTGGCTTTTCTTCAGAATAGCTCAAGTATTAGTAAGTAGATGTTGGCAAAAATCAAACTTTTAATTGTTTCAATCCAGAACGTAGTGCTTTAAAATTGTGACACTTTACGTTCTTGTTTTCTTTCACACCCCTAACGTTTCCAGCATCGTGTTTCGATCCCTTGGGCTTGTATCTTTCTAAAGTATACCAAATATATTGAAATTGATTCCTGAAAACAATACAGCTCTCCGGCTCGTTTCGAATCTCTTTCTGGCTAAAACGGCCTAATGAGTTAATAAAGAAGCATTTTTAAAGGCAATTTTTTTCTTATTGCTTTCTTCAATATTTATGTTGCCTTGGATTCTGGTCATTTTATATTATTGAATTGGATTTTGGTCACGTATTTTGAAAATCCACCTTTTCATTTGGTGTAAAAACATTTTTTGTTTATTTTTCAGGCTGAAAAGAAATTTATTCAACTTCGAGCACTTGACAAACTACATATGGGTGGTAGGAATTTATTTCATTTATGGTTCATATTTACATTTATCCTTTAATTGAAATCGAAGGTAAAGGAAGCACTGCGAGAATTGTTATTTTACTGAAAAAAAGTGTTAATTCAGGCTGTCTAATTTTTTATACTTGAGAAAATATTAAAACAGATATTGTTGTTATATTTTGTACAGGTCAATCTGGAAACTGTCTGTTCAGGTGACATATTTTTTCTGCAAAAAAACTAATACCAAAATTTTTTGAATGAGGCTAAATACAGTAGTGGCCAATATTCTTCTCAGATTTTGAATTTTTCCCGATGTCACTTTTAGTTTCTTCCCCAAACTCAAAACACAGCATGCACCAAATGTCAAATATCTTTTTTCTCCGTGTGTGTGGTTTCCTACCAAATTGCGAAGAATATTGACCCCTGCCTTTATACATTAAAAGTTTGGTGAAAAAGGCTTTGGTGAAAGTTTGATTACTTGATAACGGGTCAAACCCGAAACGTCGTTTTATTCTGTTTTCAATATTCATGTAACTTCACATTTTATAACTTTATATTTCATATTTAATATTTTATAAAAAAAAAAGGTTTTGGTGAAAGGCTGCAGCTTCTTGATTGTGGAAACGTACCATACAAATGTTATCATGAACTTTGGGACTCCATAGCTGTGTTTCAA